>VDFB02244037.1:0-10258 GCA_007258455.2 Sequoia sempervirens | reverse complement strand
ATCTCTACCAACGTTCCCCAAATCTTCGTTAATACAAATCACTTTTAATCTACCTTTTCATTCTAATTTTCCATTCACAAGTCAATACCCTCACCTAACAAACATCACAACTTTACCATTCACACCTCTTAAACACCGCCCATAGCCAAACCGCCCTAACCTTGCATTACAAAGTGATTATCTAAATTGACTATAGCGCTTGAACTTGATTATTGGTCTTTAACTTCAACCCCATTCAATTTGCCTCCATCTTGAGGTGAATTCGGTGTTGCAAGTTATCATCCTCGGCCCAATCAATCCATTCCTAGCTTAAGGTGGATTCGGTGCCGTAATCATCCTATCAATCAATCAAAGCTCTAGGGTTACTAAAGGTAATCTCACGTGATCAAGTTTGAGGTCTCTCTCTCACGCCTTTCCAATCCAATCTAATCCAATCTAGTCCAACCCAATCCAATCAAATCAAATCCAAGCCAATCCAATCTAATCCAATCTAGTCCAACCCAATCCAATCAAATCAAATCCAAGCCAATCCAATCTAATCCAATCTAGTCCAATCCAATCAAATCAAATCCAATCCAATTCAAGCCAATCCAATCTAATCCAATCCTTTCCAATCCAATCAAATCAAATCCAATCCTTTTAAATCAAATCCAATCCTTTTCAATCCAATCAAATCAAATCCAATCCAATTCAATCCAATCCTATCTAATCCAATCCTTTCCAATCCAATCAAATCAAATCCAATCCAATTCAATCCAATCCTATCTAATCCAATCCTTTCCAATCCAATCAAATCAAATCCAATCCAATTCAATCCAATCCTATCTAATCCAATCCTTTCCAATCCAATCAAATCAAATCCAATCCAATCAAATCCAATCAAATCAAATCCAATCCAATCCAATCCAAATCAAACCCAATCCAATCCAATCAAATCAAATCCAATCCAATTTAAATCCAATCCAATTGATCGAAGTCCAATAAGATCCAATCCACACTCCATCACAATCAAATCATTTGACAAAGGCATTAACCTACTCATCTAGCATTTGCATGCCCGTTCAGACCCGTGCACAAGCAAAGAAGATGGCCGACCTTCAAGCTCAAAATGCACAATCCAACAATCCTCAAGATCTCAACAACACCTCATCAGATCCCAACAAGGGTACCAACATCTTACATGACCCTCACAATGGTACCTCATCACACTCCAATACTGAAAATCAGAATAACTCGCCACATGGAGAAGAGAGCATGGTTCATCAACCTGAACTCACACTTGAGGAACATTTTAGCAATCCTGCCAATGTGCAAATGACCGACCGTTTACTTGCAAAGCATGGAGAAGAAATCTTGGCCCACTTGATTGAGAAGGGTGTTAAACCCCCCTCCAATGTTGACGTGTCCAAATACAAGGGTGCCCCATCTCACGTACTCCAAGGGTCCCAAAATGCGCCTGAAGGTTCATACTTTTCCAATGTTCCTCCAATTGAGGGTTGGCATCAACCTGAATTTGGCAATGCCGTCCTTTATCAGGTTAATTATCCCCCACATGCTTCGACCTCAGCTATAGGTGGATCCCAGGTGCCCGATCTCAATAATCCTTTCATTTATGGCATGCCACAAAACATTCCGCAACCTCCGCCATTAGCATTAACCGCACCCCCTCCTTTGAACCCACCTACAGTCAATATTGGGGGTACTTCCTTTGCTACATCGCTTCCTCCTCTCGGGACCACCAACACACCACCTCAACAGGTTCCCCAATCTACTATCCTGCCTCAAATACCACCACAAGGCGCACCACAGCTAAACATTTCGAGCGGAACCCAACAACCTCCTTTACAAAGTGTGCCCACACAACCCCCGCCGTCTCATCCGCAACAACCTATACCCAATACTTTGACCTCTTCACAACAACCATCCTACCAACCACAAGGCAACCCTTCTCAACCACCTACCCAAACCATATCTCCCTTTCTTGCGTCCCTTTTGCATCCAAAGGTTCAACCACAACATAATATCTCACCTCAGTCCATGCAACACTCGATGCCGCAACAGCAACCTCCACAACACTACTACCACCATAATCAACAACAATTTTACCAACAACCGTTCTATGCAACCTCTCAACAATCACAACAATACCTTCAATACCAACAGGCCAACACGCAACGTCCCGTCCAAGTCCCTCAGCAACCTACCCCACACCTTCACCAAACAAATTCATATTATGTCCCACAACAACAACCCCCATACCAAAAAAACCCCCTACCTTATCATCAAGTCATGACATCATCCAATCATCCAAACCCACATTTTAACAATCCAACACCCTTTCAACAAGATCCCTCATCTTTCTATCATCCATACCCCCCCAACCCACCACCAGCTAGTTCAGACTTGTTGGAAATCAAGGCTGCCCTTAAGGACCTTCAAGCAGGGGGCACAAAACAATCCTTTAAATTTGAAGATATATGCCCATATCCGTTCGATCCATCCATCTCATTGATCCCATTCCCTAAACACTTCGAGATCCCAAAATTTGACAAGTACAAGGGAGACAAAGACCCTAAGGCCCACTTGCAAGAGTTTTATGCACAATGTCAAGAAGTCATGTATAATGATAACTATCTCTTACGTCTGTTGCTGAGAAGTCTAGCAAGCCACGCTTTAGATTGGTTTATGACTCTTGAAAAGGGGTCTATAAAAACTTTTGCAGAATTATCAGAACAGTTTGTCTCCTACTTCTCCTTCAATTTGCGGAAGGATACTGACACCTTAGATCTCTTGAAAGAGAAGCAACGGGATGGAGAACCCTTTACCAGCTACCTCCAACGGTGGCGTGCATTAGCCAGTCGAATGAAAAATCCTTTGAAAGAAAAAGACATGGTCACTCTTTTTGTGGAAAATTCACATCCCGACATGGCCCACAATTTTAGACTACACCGTGTCACCACTTTCGCTGAGATAGTGGAAAAGGGACCTATCCTTGAACGTGCCCTTATCGCCAAAGGACACATTAAAATACACAGTCATGACAAAGAATGGTCATTCGGAGATAAATCACAATTTTGGAACAAAAACAAAAATGCAGTGAATGATGGAGTGACAGACACCAAACATGTTCAAGTGGCTAATGCATCCCAAGGGCAACAACAGTCTGTATCCAACACCATATCAGTACCGCAGGGGGCACCTCGTCCCCCTCAACAGTCAAACCAAAGAAATTAGGGGAACACCAAACATCAATATGCCCAACTGGGCGAGCCCTTGAGTGTTGTTTTCAATAAATTGTTACAAATCAATTATCCCATCACATATCCTGTCACCAAACCATTCGATGAGTCCAATCCCAAGCCGGCATGGTTTAAAGACAATGAGTATTGTGACTTTCATAAAATCAAGGGACACTCCTTGAATAAGTGTCAGGGTTTAAAAAATTATGTCCAAGATCTCATTGATCGAGGAGATATCAAGGTTGACCCCAGTCCACCTTCGTCGTCCAATGCTCAACTGCAAATCTATCAAAACGCCTTCCCAAACCATAGCCAAGGTCCTAGCACCTCCACTAGTCATCCCCAAAATAATAGCACCAATAATGTGACTTACAAGAATGTACCCTTCAATTATGAAGGTGTTATTCATTACATCGAGCAGGTGGAACCCCGAGTGTCCATGATCCACGTTAAAGCCAAAGACCCACAATGTGCTGTGACTACGCGACGAGCCCGCATCACCGTCCCTGCAGCATCCACACCCGTCCAACCCGCTCCTGTAAATTCTCAATATAACATTCTTGATCACCTAAGGAAGACCCCCACTCACATATCCATTTTGGATTTGCTTAGGTCTTCCCCGATACATCAAGAGATCCTCAACAAAGCCTTGCAGGAAACCCATGTCCCAAACGACATCGACCCCACATAATTCCAAGCTTTGGTGGGACACTTGGCTTTGTCTCACCACCTCCATTTCAGCCAAAATGATATGCCCAACATTGGCATCAATCACAACCGCCCCCTACATATCGAAGTCATAATTGCCTGTCATAAAATAAAAAGGGTCTTGGTAGATAATGGCTCTGCCCTTAATCTATGTACTTTGAAGTTCATAAAATAGATAGGGTATTCTCAAGCGGACCTAAGCAACCAGATAATTACAATCAAGGCTTATGACAATGCAGAGAGAAATTCAGAAGGCATCATCAGTCTTCCTATACAAGTGGGACCTGTGCTCTAGTATACTACCTGCCATGTCCTTGATCTGGACTTACCGTATAATCTCCTCCTTGGCCGCCCATGGCTCCATGCTATGTAGGCCGTTCCATCCACATACCACCAATGCCTCAAATTCCCGGTTAATGAACAGGAGGTCACCATTTATGCCGACCCCCAACCATTTGAGTATTGTCAAGCTTTAGAAGCATCTTTCCCCCATTTACATTATTGTCCTGGGGTCGAAATGGGGGCCTCCCACTCGTTATCCTCCAATCCATCATCCTCCAATCCATCATCATCTACTATAACAACGGCTCCATCTTCCACTGATCCTACAGTCACAAAATTTCAGATCATTGACAAAGGGTGTGGCGAGTATGAAATGCATACTGCTCTGAATGTAGCAACCATGCCACCATCGCCACATGAGTATGGTCAACCTCCCCATGCTACCCCAAAGGAGGACAAGACTGTCACCTTCCGTGGCAAAAATATTCCTACCACCACCTTTGTATCTCCAAGTATCAAAACAGATGTGCCAGAAGAAGACATAAGTCAGTGGGTCTACCGCGAAGAGCCCGAACCAGAAACTCCTCTAAAGAAATATTTTCAGGAAAATATCCTTGGCCAACAAAGTTTGTGGAGAAACATAACTACCAAGGTAGAGGCCTAGGTAAAGAGGAACAAGGGCGATTGCAACCCATTGATATGTCTCTACTACCAAAAAATGTGGGCATTGGGTATGACAGAAAGCAAAAGAGTCCCGCAACATCACTCAATACTCCAATAGTATCACTATGGACTTTATGGCTCATTGGAAGACATGCACCCGAGGAGGAATCCATCATACATGGCCACCATGATGTCGATCACACCGACGATCCCTCCATGTTCAATGCCTATCTCTGCAATTCATCACTTATCCCTTCACACACTCTCGAAACTCATTGATCGACCTACAAACACCACACTGCCAAGATGACTACTCGACACTCCACGCTAACCTTATGGGATTGGGGAGGATGAACACTCCACGAAAAAATAAAATCAGAAAAAATAAAGAAGAGGTCATCTAGTGAAAAACCTCCCCCTCGGTGGCGCTTCCCTCGACCTAGAAAAGTAAAATAGACGATCTAAAGGGCGTAAAACCTCGGGCCGTAAGATGGAGATGTTCATCTTCCCCTTATGGGAACTCACCTATCCGCCAGATCATCTATCCCGATTGAAGAAACGCAGAAGAAGTTAATTTGGGAACTGGTCAAAATCCGAAGATCACTTATATAGCCAAGTCACTCTCTGAACAAGAATATCCAATCTTTGCGCAGCTACTCCAAGAAGGCATCATCAATTTCGCCTGGTCATATTCAGACATGCCAGGCTTAGACCCTGCTTTAGTGGTTCACCACTTAGATATTCGCCCAGACGCCAAACCCGTCAAGCAAAAACTTCGTAAGATGCATTCGCAAGTTGCATTGTTAGTAAAGAAAGAGTTGGAGAAGTTACTGGACACGGGTTTTATCAGACCTATTGACTATTCCAAATGGATCTCTAACATAAGTTTCCAAGTTAAACCAATGGTGACATTCAGTCCGGGTGACCGGATTTTAGGATCTCAACAAAGCCCTTCAAAAGATGATTTCCTTCCTAATATTGACATGTTGGTTGATTTAACTACAGACATGAGACAAGTTGTCCCTCATGGATGGCTCGTTACAACCGTGATCCGGACCAGTTCTAGAAGACCAAAGACAAACCGCCTTTCATGTAACCTTGGGGCAATCTCTGCCATAACGTCTTCTGGTCTCAAAACGCAGGGCAAATATATCGAGAGCTATGACGCTTGGCCTTCCATGACTCACGTATATCATCATGGAGGATTATGTTGATGACCTATTAGGAAGTCTCTCCCAACATGAGCAAGTAATATCCCGCCATTCCTCGGGCTATTAAAGATATTTGAGCGACTAGAGCACTATAGGTTGCGGTTGAATCCAAAAAAGTGTGTCTTTGGTGTCACATCAGGGAAATTGTTGGGTTTCATAGTCTCCCGCAGGGGTATTGAAGTTGATCCTGCCAAAGTAAAGGCTATTCTAGACATGCCGCCTCCACGTAATCTAAAGCAGTTAAGAAGCCTCCAGGGAAAAATGCAGTCCATCCGGCGGTTTATAGCCCAACTTGCAGATAAATGTCAACCTTTTACTCATCTTTTGAAGAAAGATTCTACATTCCGATGGACAGCACAGTGTCAAATGGGTTTTGATAAAATCAAGGAATACTTAGCTCATCCCCAATTTTGATGCCACCTATTCCAGGAAAACCCCTCCTGCTTTATATCTCTGCTACCTCGGTCGCACTGGGGGCATTATTGGCACAGCACGATGAGTCACTAAAAGAAAGGGCAGTCTACTACATCAGCAGAACACTAGTCGGCTATGAGTTAAATTATTCTCCTATGGAAAAAGCATGCCTTGCGCTAGTCTTCAGTACACAAAAACTCCGCCATTACATGCTTAGTCACCCAGTCAAATTAATTGCTAAAATTGATCCTCTGAAATATCTGTTGTCTAGAACCACCTTGACTGGCCGCATGGCCAAATGGGTCATGTTGCTAAGCGAATTTGACATTAAGTATGTAGAGCGCAAAGCTATTAAAGGACAGGTTATTGCTGATCAATTGGCTGAAGCACCACTAGTAGATGCCTACCCAATAGACACTGAATTCCCAGATGAAGGAATCTACAAAGTAACAGAAGCACCAACTTGGACGCTATACTTTGATGGCTCGTACACTCACAATGGATCTGGGGCAGGAATTCTATTAGTCACCCCTCAAGGTGACTACATCCCAAAATCCTTCAGAATAGCATTTCCCTGCACCAACAATATGGCGGAATATGAAACCCTCCTCACTGGCCTTAGAATTGCAAAACAGTGGCACATTACACATTTGAAAGTCTTTGGAGATTCCTTGTTGGTTATCAGACAAGCTAATGATGAATTCCTCACAAAGGATGACAAACTGCTACCCTATAAACGCATGGTGGACGACTTCAAGAAGTATTTCGCCTCCATATAGTTTGACCAAATCCCTCATGTGCAGAATAAAGCAGCAGACGCCATGGCCACTATTGGCTCTTTGATTGACATGCCCAAAGATCAGACGGAGTGTGAGTTTCTGGTCGAACAACTGTTAATCCCTGCGTATGATGTCCCTGACACTGACATGGTGTGTGATGTTGTAGGTCCTGCCTCCCTGTGGTACCAAGACATATATACTTACCTCCGTGAGAACACCATACCCCCAGAACTTACACGCAACCAACGCAAATCCTTCATCCATCGTTCATCCCAATACATCCTCGTTGGTGATACGCTTTATCGTCGCGGGTATGATGGAATCCTCCTGCGATGTCTGAATGAGACCGAAGCCCAAAAGGTGCTAATAGAAGTACATGGTGGTATTTGTGGGGCTCACTCAAATGGTATGGCTTTAGCCAAAATAATCCTACGGGCTGGATATTACTGGCCTACAATGGAACGTGATGCTTGCGAATTTGTAAAGAAATGTCTTCCGTGTCAACAGCATGCAGATTTGGTCCACGCTCCGGCACAAGATCTCCAGCCTCTCTTAGCACCATGGCCGTTCTCTCAATGGAGTTTTGACTTGATTGGCAAGATTCACCTGTTCATCATCCGACGGGCCATACATTCATCATCATCGCGAATCCTATACTTCACCAAATAAGTAAAGCAACGCCACTCCCAAATCATCGTACTGATTTCTAATTCATCCTCTACCATATCGCAGATATGGTATCTCCCTCCACCATCATTTCTGATAACTAAAGCCATTTAAAAATCAAGCCATGAAACACCTATGCGATACCTTCTATATCCAACATCGTTGGTCAACGCCTTACTATCCTCAGGGTAACGGTCAGGCAGAAGCGACCAACAAAACCCTCATTCGCATTCTCAAAAAGGTGGTCAATAGCACCGGACGAGATTGGCACCTTCACATTCATCCCGCCCTTTGGGCATACCGCACATCCATCTGCACCCCAACAGGTGCCACCCCATACTCGTTAGTATGGATGAAGCCGCCTTGCCAATCGGGTCGAAGCTCCCCTTATTGAGAATTTATTTGAAAACCTCATCAAGAAGATGCTCGTGTCGCTCGGCTTGCACAGCTAGAGTTACTCGATGAACGTAGAATACGGGCCTATGATCATCTACAAGTATACCAGAATTGTCTCAAACGTCATTACAGTAAAAAGGTCCGCCCTAGGCAATTCCAGGTTGGTGAACTTGTGCTCAAGGAAAATCACCGCACTCAGCAAGATCATGACAAGAAAGGAAAATTTGAAGCAAACTGGTTAGGACCATATATCATAACTGCTAAATATGGATCTGGAGCTTATAGGTTGACTACTCTGGAAGGGGACCCCCTCGACGAACCTGTCAATATTCTACATCTCAAAAGGTTCTACGCTTAAAGTCTGCTTGGTCTACCCTATCAAAAAACCAAAAAAATTAAAAAATTACAAAAAAAAAAAAAAATAGTAAAAAGAAATAAATTCGTCCTATGGTGAAAACCACCCCTTGGTGGCGCCTTGGATAAGTATGGATGGTGAAAACCTGGTAACAGGCGTCATCCATAGAGGGCTTAATCATTATCTACCTCGTATCCTAGTTACTTTGTGTTATCATCCACACTTTCATCCCCCCGCATCAACCTGGGCCGCTTGGTACTTGTCGATTGAGCATTGGACGGCTCATCTTACCTGTCCCTCATCCTGAGCTTCCTTATGTCCCACTTCGAGCTTATGTCTTTCATCCGTCGGTCCGTGTCATCATATAGGATCATCCATCGTGTCGGTCTCCATCTTGATCTCATCCTCTTGTCCCACTTCCATCTTTTTGTCGAACTACGTTGCCCCTGCGCTTTCACGTAGGCAAGGTTGGTCATTCGATCCCCCCCCGCGGCATTTTTTGGTCATATCTTGTGTCCATCATCGGTCACCATTGTCCTCTTTCCGCTTTATCCATGGTCCTTTTTCATGAACTACGAGGGCTCTGCGCTTTCACGTAGGCAAGGCCAATCTTTGATCGGGCCCCGAGCCCCTAGGTCTTTAGGTTGTGTCTTGTCCCCTTTGTGGTTGTCTCATCAAATTATGCCCTTATCCAGCTAATTCTTAAACAAACAAGACCCACTTGTATCAATAAATCCGATCAATTTTAAATATCCTTTATCATATCGATCTTTTCGCTTAGCATCCAGCATAGGTCTTAACAGGATACATCCTTCCTAACAGGCCTCATCAATCCCATCCATCCCCTTGATCCTATGGTAATGGACATTTGAAATTGATTGTTATCTTTTGATACTTTTGGTTTTCGTTTATCATTTGAGCTCCCTATAATCACCATGATCCATTATATTATGGCGCATTTTGACTAGTCCACATAGGGGCATATCTTGATCTTTTCTTTGATTGTGTCTTCTTGGTTGTCCCACATAGTACCCACCAAGATCCCCGAGGTCTTGTGTTATGTTGGGACATCCTTCTGTGTTTGCGGTTATCCCAATACTGGGCCCGACTAAAGTCTTTTTTCGAGACTTTGGGGTATTGGGATAGCCTTCTTGTCTGGCATGTTTGTCTCATGCATCAGACACTGATCTACCTCGGTCCCCTATACCTTGGTGTGTCGTGTCTTATGCTATAGCAAAAATCAGTGCTCCAAAGATGATAAATTGAATTAGGATTGCATTTTTCATAATCATTGCATTCACACTCACCCTATGGTTTTGGTTGTGCAAATACTTGCCCTCATTCTCTTACATTCTTCTCAGGATACTGATACCTTTTGACAGATACCAGACTACATCCATCATCACGTATCCACCTCCCCTCCACTTACCCTACCAGTTCTTATTGGCACCTATAGCCGCATACTGTCCATGTATCCATTGCTACCTGCATTCCCACATGTTAGGTCCATATCCCCATCACCACCTGCATCACAAAATATTAGAC
>VDFB02244034.1:0-12584 GCA_007258455.2 Sequoia sempervirens | reverse complement strand
GCCACCGATGAGCCGAAAACAAATGAGAATGTGTTGGTCGCGGGCCTTTTTTAGTATATATACTTCAAAAAAATTGGATATCCGATCCAAATCGGATATCTGATTCCTAGAACTAACTTTCCCTTTTGCCTTGGTCGGAATGAGTGGTTTTTTTATATAGTTCAACAAAATCGGATATCCGATTTCTAAAACTAAGTTTTCCCTCTGCCTCGGTAGTCACCCCAGCTCCAAAAAGTCAACTCACCATTTTCGCATTTTTGAGTTGTAGAAACACGTATTTTTTTCTCCATTGCCACTTTTTGGCATACCATGATCCTGCACATGCCCTCATCTTCTCTTAATGCTTCTTCTGTTGACATTCATGGATTTGATAATGTTGGTCGACAAGCCCTTGGCATGATAGTATTGCCTTTGCGGCTTGTACCTGTTATTGTACCCACCCTTGTATATGTTATGTCAAAGAAATTACCATATAACCTTCTTCTTGGTAGACCATGGATTCATGCTATGGGTGAAGTCATGTCTACCTTGCATAAATCTATTAAGTTCATATGTAATAATTGAGTAGTCACAATCAAGATTGATCTTGAGGCTATGCACTTATGTGAGATGGCAGTTGTCGATTAGGTCTTCGCTTTTCCTACTCTTATTCCTTTAGTGTCTTACAATGTGTCAATGTTTACTTTAGTAGTACTTACTACAAAGGTTACTCTTAAGATAGATGTCCCTGAAGAAGATCCTTCTGAAGCAAGAAATATTAAGTATACTCCTTCTACCTTTTCTCAAGAAAATGCATGCCTTGGTGATGAATGGGGTTCTCTAGACTTTACAAATTCCTTTAGTGGGGAACAGAAAGTGAACTTGATCCACATAAACCTTCTAGTAACATCATCCACATCCACTGTCAAAGATGATTATTTTTTTATATCACGAGATAGTGTGAACATAAATTGTTATGTTCTTAGAGTTGATCCTCCTTTTGAGGAAGATGATTATGCTTTTGCTAAAGAGGATAACATTGGTAGTCTTGTTAAAAATGATGATGATCCCCATTGTTGGAATAATTCTCTCTATGAAGATCCTCCTCCTCAAGATTTGCAAGCACGTTATGGCCCTGGCTTTAAGCTCATCTCTAGATATGGCTATGGGTGTAAAGGTTGTGGGCGTAATGAACAAGGCATTCAAGTCCCTATTGAATTCACACCCTATAAGCATAATTTGGGGCTTGGTTGCTTGAATGAAAAATCTAAACAAAAACCACAATTGAATATTGACATGATGTCTGCTCAACCTCATTCTCGTGAATTGACACATCCACCATTATTCGCTATCTTTGTGTCTTCTTCTTGTAAGCAGTCAAGATTTTATCTACAAGAGAAAGGGTTGCTTCCTGCTCCTCATCCTCTATCTAAGTAATAGTGTATTTTATTGCGGCTTCTAAAAGCCTGTTTGATTACTCTTCCTCCTCCTAAGAGATCTCACAAACATGATAAAGAAAAACATTCTTTTTGTGCATACCATAGAGTGCTTGGCCATTCCACTAGTGAATGTAAGGCCTTGAAGGATAAAATACAACAAATTTTTGATTCAAGTGATCACTCATTTATTTGTCGATGCACTTGCCACTTCTTCAAATGATAAGTGATATTGAGGACTACCTCTATATTCCCTAAGTATCTTGCATGGTTCTCCTCCCCTGTATGTTGGGGGCAGTGATAACTCATTGTGGAGATGTGTGTCCTTCTTAAGAACCCCTTCTCTTCTTTTTACACTTTTAAAACAACACATCCCTTGAGTGGACCCCTTCATGTCAAGTTCTCAAGGGACACCTTTGAAATCCTTTTGACTTATTGATGGTCTACATGATTGTCTGCTTATTTTCCTGTGTGGTTGCTTTGTGTTTTTTAGATGTGTAAAATTTGTAGGTAAACATGTTGCTTTGTAGGTGCGCCTATAAAGCCGCTTTCCAATCCGACTCTATGGAGTCCCCTTCTTTGGGTTTACCTCATGAGTGATAACTTGGGGAACACCTCCTTGTAGGTTTGTAGGCCTATAAGGGGCTTACTTCTTTGGGTTTCCCTCATATGAGAGATCTTGGGGGACACATTTCTATGGCCCTATAAGGTGCTTACTTCTTTGGGTTTCCCTCATGTGAGAGATCTTGGGGGATTCCTCCTTGTAGGTTTGCAGGCCTATAAGGTGCTTACTTCATGGGGCTTCCTTCATGTGAGAGATCTTGGGGGTTGCCTCCTTGCAATTCTGTAGGACTACGACATGCATTACATCCCATGGGATTTGTCCATCATTGGTCTGAGAGCCTTCAGTGTACTTTGTGCAACTTCATAGTTTTGTGGAGCTATAGAGTCCTTTTTGTTTGAACCTCCTCAGGAGAGAGTACTTGTGGAGTCATTTATCTTGGAATTTTCATTCCTCTTTCTTGCTCTCTTATTAAAACTTTCTCTTCTATCTTCTCTTCCTAATTGTATATACTGGATTGAAGATATACATCTTCTTCATCTTGAGTATATGCTCTCTCTCTTTGACATTGGCTGCTTCCCTATCTTTTGGGTGTATTCTTCTCTTGAAGTGATCAATCCTCGCATTCTCTTGAAGTGATCAATCCTCACATTCTTCTCTTTGTTTTAGAATTCTTCTATGCATTATTGTTTTTAATTTGGGGATGATGCATAGTACTGAGAAAACCTTCTACATCGAGGTCTCTTTCACTTTGCTAACTCAAATCCTTTATTTTTGTGTGTGCTAACATTGTTGTCTGATGCAGGTTTTTCTTGTCTAATGCATTTGTTTTGTAGGTCTTCAGCCAGGGGGCATGCCTCCTTGGTTTGAAGAGTTTAATGCTTCCTCTACAGTATCCTTTTGGGCATCATGATTTTATTTTTGTTTAGTAGATTTCCTTTAGCATGCATATTAGCATAGATTCATATGCTCACTAAAGTGGGGGAAAATATAATGTTGTAAAATTTCAACCCTTACAATTTCACATACTTTCTTGCATCCACTTTAGTGTCCATGACCTTAGCACTTATGTAGGTTTGGTTTAGCCCCTGCATCAACCTTTTTCCCTTCTCAGGATGCTCAACACCCCATTTCAGTAGTTACCCTCACGCATCATCTTTGCATTAAACCTTGTGCTTTTTCCGTTTGTGTCATTTTGTAGTGTGATGTGCTCAGACACTAGTGCATCGTGCAGACATTTGTGTGTCAGCGTCTTGTGATATTTCAATGTTCAAATGATATTTTTTGTGCATTTTTTCCACTTGTCATCTTCATTTGTTGGTGGTAATAGCTCAGGATGCCTTGTAACCTCTTGAGAAGCTTCTTTTCTCCCTTTAAAAGTTATCTTTTCAATTCACTTGTGCTTCTAGCTTCATTCTATCCTCTAGCTTCTTTCCAGCCTTGGATCTAGCCTTTTTCTCTCTTTTTATTTTGTTTGCACTTCATATAGCTTGCTACAGTGGTTTCAAGCTCTCACATTCTCACAACACTCATTGTAGCTCTTGGCTCTCACAGCTATCCCTCCTTTTTAATCCTTGCAGTTGATATCATGCTTATCTTGTGCTTGTGAGCATATTGGGATTCCATATCCCTATCTATTTCATCCTTACTTTGTGATACGGGTTCTCCTCCTTGAGCAACCTGAATTTCTTTTAACACTCATATTTTGTGATACAAGTTCTCCTCCCCAATCGGGGATTGCTTTTATCACATCGCATTTGCTTACTTCTCTCACTCTCTCTATCTTTTTGGCTATCTGTGGAGGTGGGAACAACAAAAAGGGGGTTTGACTGAGGTAGACCCCTATACATCCCCAACAATTTCTCCAAATCTCATGCATGTGGGTATTAAAGATAGTTACTAGCTAGAGGCTTCATCACTTGCATGGTTGAAAGCATTCCCTTTCCATCTCTTATATTCTCTTTATCATCTATTTCACTTTATTTCAGTTCTATTACATTATATTACTTTATCACATTCTGTAAGTTCTTAGCAATCAGATTGTTAGTAGTCATTTAGCTATTTTATGTGACATTCTCACTTTTTGGTTCGTACAGACTCCAGCATGCTAGAGAGATGCCAATGTGCTGTGTTATCACCCCAGACCTGCGCTTTTGTCCTTTGGCTGAGAGTTTGTCAGTTTGTCCAGAAAATGCTCATGACTTGCTCTTTTTTATTCTAGAACTCTTGTGTTCTTCCTTGAGGTAGTTTAGGGTAGTTTTCCTTGTGAGGTTCTCTGAATGAAGAGTGTAGACATCGAAAATATACTGATTGACATCGTGCGTCTGATCCTGACTTACTAACATCCTTCTTCCTAAATCATCCCTCGGTCTAACCTTTTAATCAAATTCCCCTATCTGATTAAATTCATCAATATTCATCTCTTAATTAAATAAATCATTTTGTCTAATTAAGTCACTTTCTCTTGTTAATTAAATCAATCCATTTGATCTAATTATCCCTATTTAATTAAATAATCAATTTATTTGATTAAATCTCTAAAGTCTATCTATTAAATTAAATAAATTAAGACCTTATTTGATTTAATCTAACATCATCCCCTTTAATTAAATAAATCAAAATCTTTATTTAATTAGTCTCTTGTCACATTCTTCTCTTATTTAATTTAAATAAATCCATAAATCTAAGTCAAATAAGTCACATCATCAAATCTCCTGTTAAATTAATTGACCTTTGATTAATTTAATCTAATCTCATGTCACATCCTCTAAATAATGCAAGTTGCACATGAAAATAGATTTAATTCATTTATTAAATCCCTATTTTCCCTCACATGACATCTTTTGGAATATTCTCTCAATTTGAATTCAAAAATTCCAAGTCAACATGTACATCCAACAAGGCAATAAATTCATCTTAAATGTCCTTTGCCTTGGCATTTATTGCATTTTCCCTTCCCTCTTACATGTCATTTCAACAAATTTGAAATTCAAATATTGACATTTATTGGCACAAACCCCAAATCTTGCACAACCATCATCCATTCATAGCTTGACAAGTGGCACCATATAATTAGATGAAAGTTAGTCCCACATTTCTCAAATTTGGGCTTTCATCCATCTTGAAATCCTATAAATGAAGAGCTCCTCTCCTCATTTCATCATCCACAATTTGAGTAAAGTTACCATGCTCAAATATCTATCAAGTTTAACACCATTGAGTTCTTAGCTAGGTTCTTTTGCGTATTTGGTTTGGAGCCTTCATCATTCATCATCAATAATGGATCAAAGTTCATCACCAAGTCTACATTTATCAACATTGCATCATAAGAATTGGGAAAGGGCCAAATTTCCACATCAAATTGGCACCAATTCCCCCATGGGATCAAGAGTTTGCTATTTAAATTAGGATTTCATCTTTGTTTTATCTCTTGTATTGTTTCTTACATATTTTCATTCCTAGTTTGAATTGTAAATGGATTCCACGGGGAATCCTTGTTTATGCTTGCAATATCTAACTTAGGACATTTAATCTCTTTGTTTTGCAGGTACATAGATTTGGGGTTCACATTTTGGCGCTAGAAGGAGGGCCTGAGTCATAAAATTCAACATTTTCACAAAAATTTTGCACTTTTCCCCGCCAAGACACAGAAATTCTAACGCGCTCATCGCCTTGTTACTTTGCCAGACTTGTCAATGTCGCAGCTTCAGCACTGAGATAGCCAACGCCGCAGCTTTAGCACTCATCGACTCATCCCGCCAAAATTTAAATTTAAAATTGCTTGTACCTACTCGGGCTGATCTACACTAGTTCAAAAAAAATTTAAAAATCTGGACGCTTTCAAAATCGCAGAAGTTGGGAGAAAGAGTGACGCAATCGCTCTATCCCGACACACAGAAGCCACTAACTGGTAAAACTATTAATCTAAATAGCAACGCTGGAAGGAAAAATAGCCATGCTTCATGAGCTGCAATACCGGGAAGACAATAAAATGCGGGAAGAAGGAGCATGAAGGATATTAGTCTAAAAAGGATTCTTTTGTTTATTTCTTGCAAAAGGATTAAAAAGAATCTTAGGATCTACAACTCACTAGATTTCATTTATGGATTAAACAATTGAACAAATGTCTTTCACTTGTGATTTGGTGCTCTAAAAATAAACTCACATATTGCTTTGAGGATCTAAAAAGAACAAGTGTAGTGTTTTTCGTGAGGGCTTACTTAGGCTAAAGTCATTAGAAAAGGACGTATGCACTTCTCTCGCGCTTTATAGCGATCTTGAGAATCAAAAGGTCTTTTCTATGACTTTGGGTTAAGATAAATCAATCACCTCCACACTTCCGATTTGGGCTTAAAATTGAATAAACCATTGTGCGAAAGTGTGAGTGGGGAATTTTCACAGACATTCTCTTCTCTCTTTGTTGCTATCAAAGACGATCGAAGCATATTTTGTTCTTCATTCACTTTTGTTTATCTTTAGAGGGCCTCGCCTTTGTGGGAAAAGTAATCACCTAAAGGAATTAATTCCAACTCTATGAATTAATTTTGTGCCAAGAGTATTTCCAAATTGGATATAAAATGTGATATTGAAGAAACGCTAATATCACGGTCGACTACAAGATGGATCCGAAAGGGGACTCTTGCCACGCTGGGTTAACTCATGAATGGAAGTCCTTACGAAAAACCTATGTGCTAGAATTTTCCAAAATCCTTAATCTATTTGTTGGTGCAAGAACGGTCGCTCGGGCTCCTACACTTTTACGGTCTTCTAGTAGAGATGGAAAGTATGCCATGGGAGTTTCATGGGTGTTGATGCTTGGCTGCCCCAATTGACATTAATGAGCCGTGGAGGGGAGCCAGTGGGGTCAAGCATCTAACCATTTGCTAGAGATAAGCATAGTTGGACTTGTCCAAGTGGGAATCCAACAAATATTGTCTTTCACATCCATAGGATTGTATTTATTCTTAGGTTACAAAACGCATTGCTTGATCAAAAACATCATGGAAATAAACACTTAACATTATCCAAATTTCAAACCCTTTTGAGGACAAATACAATTGACTCAATCCACATGTTATTGCTTTCCCTTGGGAGTCACATCCTTAGAGGTTTCTAAACATTGGATTATATCTCAATTTGTCTTCTTAAGTAAACAATAGGAAACCCTTGCCTTGTGTTCATTAAATTTCCACATAACATATCTTGTGGGGTTTGAAGAAATTAAGACATTGGACAACTTAGTTTGAAAACCTAATTGAAGAAAGTGTTTTTGGTAAAATAAAGACATTAAACAAAGCTAAGAAAAATGAACTTTCATATGTGTTGAAGACTCTGAAATCCCAAAAGAAAAAAAATCATTGATTGGAAATATGATTGTTCAAATGAAGTCATTTCCTGGTTACAAAGGTCATTAGGAAGCATATGCATGCTCTTCAATACCTAGATTTAGGAAAACAAAGTGTCCTTTTTTAGGTACATCTTAGGATCAAAACATATCAAAATCATTTTTCACCCATCCCCCAAAACATCAAATCCATATCATCATCACCTTTTGAAAAATCTTAAAATCATCCTTGATACTAGGCTTTGTGGTAAAACCAAAATCATCAAAATCATTGAGACAAAATCCTTGAGAACATTTATCAAAACACCTTTGGTTAGGTATGTGTAGATGCATCCTTTTGCATATACTTAGTCAAAGTTATCAAAATCATCTTGTCTTGCTTAGTATATGTAGATGAATCCTTCTTCATATGCTTAGTGAAACAATCACCTTGTTTGAATAGGTGTGAGTAGATGCATCCTTCTCCTCACACATATTCAAATTATCATCATTTGAACAAAGCTATCCCTTAGATCATTATCAAACATCCTAGGGTCTTTTTGTTCAAAAATCAAAATCAAAATCCAAATCAAAGATCAAGGACAAAATCTCGAAATCCAAAATCAAGAATCAAAACCCACAAGTCCTAAAAGCCTAGTGTCTCACTCAAGATTTATCAAAAGCCAAAACATCCATATCATCCATCCCTAAACATCATCATCATTCATATCATCATCGCATTTGATCCTTAAGGAATCCTAAAACTTTTCACTTTGGGACATAAAATAGAGATTAATCCAAAGAATCAAGAGATTCATCTCCCATATTCTCGAAGATTGATCCTTGTTTTATGGTTCAAACGAGATATCAATACAAGAAGAGTATGGAAGCCAACAAAGAAACTCCCGCTTCAAGTGATCTTAGCCAAACAAATGCAGAAATGAATCCCGCCGAATCAAGCAATCCACTGATCCTCATCATCCCAAAATCCACAAGAAGAAAATCAAGGAGGACTCTCGTAATGTCTCGAGGAAATGGGACGAAATGCCCCAAAATCTGTGACATAACCATATAAATTCACACAATATCATGATGAGATTCTAACTCTTCATGAACCATCCCATAAACAAGGCTAAGTTTCCTTTGATTTGATGTGAGTAATTGGGAGCATACCATTTCCACCCGCCTCTACCAACCATCCACAACGACATCACACCGTCCTCAATGTCAACAAGGGAAATGCATTCCTTAATGCTCTTCAATCACATCCCCTTGTTAACAATCAAAATTTGGACAAAAACACCACATTGGAACAAAATAACAACCCATTACACAAAAATTTTCCTCTCACTTTACATTATGACCCATCATCAACATATTTTCACAGAGCACCACAAACACCTCTTCTCACAAATTCACAAGAAGAGGGAGACACGTTCGGACTAGGGGGCTTATTCGACACCACAACATTCTCACAACAACTCCCACCTCTCACATTTTCACCTCTTCTGCCATTGCCATTATCATCCACACCACTCCTTGGTTTAGTGCTCCCTCCCCTACCAAGTATCAATCAAACCTATATCCCAACCATCAATCAAAACATTGCACCAAACACATAAAATTTCTCATTGATGTCACAACAACAAATAATAAATACACAAGCAATGGCAACATCATTGAACATCCCCCTAACATCACAAGGCATGGTCTCTCAAGGACCAATCACATCAATACCATTATCCAACACCCAAAACATTAACACAACATCATCACTTACCACCATTCCACCACCACCCCCACCACCACCAACATTCACCACATCAAACCAGTTTGACGCAGCATTGCAAGCCACTTTCCAAAGAGGATACCAACAAGTGCATAAACAAAAAGCTGTGCAACAAGCTGCTCAAGCTGTACAAGCTACCAAAGCTGCACAAGCCGCACTACAAGCACAACAAGCTCAACAAGCCCAAGCATTATTTAAACAGTAACAACAAGCTGCCCAAGCTGCACAAGCATTACAAGCACAAAGGGTCACTCAAGCACAATTTTTATTGCAGCAACAAGCAGCACAAGCACAAGCAGCACAAGCCCAAGCGCAAGCGCAAGCTCAAGCACAAGCACAAGCACAAGCTCAAGCACAACTTCTTGCACAAGCAGTGAAAGTGCAAGCATACTAGCAAGCACTAAAGCAATATCAAGAACAATAAGAAGCAGCATAATTGGCAGCCCAAAAACAAGCATTGTGGGAACAACATCAAGCACAACAACAAGCGTTGTTGGAACAACAAGTGCAACAACAAGCACAAACCTTAGCGCAACAACAACAAGATCAACAACAAGCATTGTTCATCCAAAAGCAAGTAGAAGCCTACTTCACCCCCATAACATACCGATACCATCGAACAATGCACTGACCAACCCATCCACCCAACCAACAATTGAAACACCTCAAAACACATTCATCCCACCCCCTGATCCACAAAGCGATTTAACAACACAACTCAGGTTGCTATCACAAGTGCTCGACCTTCAATCAGCGCGAACAACCAAAACACAAAGCAACTTGTGTCCCTATCCATTTGATAGGAGCCTAGACATGAAACCATTCCCTAAGGGATTTGAGATCCCTAAATTTGACAAATATTGAGGGATGGGAAACCCTGAAGATCACATCAGGGAATTCTAGGTTCATTGCATGGAGGTCGCATATGACGATACTTATCTGATGTGGTTATTTCCTAGAAGCTTGGTAGGCAACGCTATAGAATGGTTCTCTCGCTTACCCTCAGGTATTAGAACATTCTAGGAAATCAGGGATGAATTCATTAGAAACTATGCATGCAACATCACAATGGATGTCAGTCTCAAAGAACTATATGCTCTAAAACAAGGAAAAAATGAATTTTGTTTATTTTCAACGATAGATCCAAGGCCAATTTGAAAGGTGACCATGCTTAAGAGCAATAACGGAATAATCATCGCTTAACCTTGTGCTTACTTATCGAATTTCAAGGTTCACAGTGGTATCACTACATATGAATTAATTGATTCCAAGGCCTCAAGACTGAAGATTCTTGCACCCAACCTCCGAATCAACGCCGCTATCATTTAACTACAAAACAACCGCCTCATCATCTAATTACAATGATAACCTCGCATACATGAAACAAGAACATCACTAATGATGGCGTCGTCGATGCCAAGGTGGTCATTAGTGGTCCACACCAAAATACACCCGCACCGCAAATCCAACCACAACACCAAAACACTCATCACTCAACATACCAACCCAATAATCCCACCATCAATAACCTCAATGACCAAAGAGGACCACCCCAACACAAAACATATCCAAAACAAAAATACACTATGTTGGGGAACCACTTGAGGACATCATGAAAAGGTTGATCGACGAAAAGCTCATCAAGGCTCCTACCTTCGAGAATTACTAAGAACCCGATGTCAAACCTCCTTGGTATAATGAGAACAACCAATTTGCAAAACTGGGGCACAGCACTCACATTTAACAACTGCATGAGACTCAAAAATATCATCCAAGATCTCATTGACAAAAGAATCATAAACGTCGAACAACCTACGAGAAATCAGGACCTAAAAATCTACACGAATCTGATGCCGAATCATGGCAACAAAGGGAATAAAAATGATAAAGGGAAGGGTAGTGTAAATCATGTATACGAAATAGTTGTTTCCTCCCTAAATGAAGACTGCATGGTCATCACCATCAAGGGCACCCATGCCGAAGATTGTGGAGTCACCACAAGAGGCGGTAAAGTCACCATTGCAGGATCATCCCAACCTAATAGAGTCTCATCATCTAGAGCCATTCCATATAGCTACAATGTTGTCGAGCAACTCAAGAGAACACCAACACACATCTCCATCATGGAGTTGTTAAAAATATCATCGGCACATAAAAAGATCCTTGAGGAAGCATTAGCCTCATCCACTGTCTCCGCAGATCTCGATGCGGACCAATTCCAAGCTATGGTCGTGAATATCATAACACCTAATCTCCTTACATTCTCTGACCAAGATTTCCCCGCCCAACCATCTCACAACCGCGCACTTCATCTGGAAGCCATTGTAAACAAGAGAAAAATCAAAAGGGTCTCGGTGGATGGAGGTGCAGGTCTGAACATCTGTTCTCTTAGCCTCATCAAGCAACTGAAAATATTAGAAGATTCCATTGACAAAGGTAAAGGCATCACAATCAGAGTGAATGACAACCAAGAAAGAGTGTCTCAGGGCACAATCAAACTCCCTATTCAAGTAGGGCCAACGCTCATGGAAACCACATGTCAGGTCTTGGACCTCAAATTGCCATACAACATCCTCTTGGGATGCCCATGGATCCATGTGATGAAAGCTGTAACATCAACCTTCCACCAATGAGTAAAATTTACACATAATGGACAAGAGATTACCATTCATGGAGATCCCGAACCAATTTCATATTGCAAAAATCTTGAGGCCAACTATTACAAAATCCCCCAAGTGCCAAAGAATGATGAGGGCCCATCCACACCATACATCGACCCCGCCACCCTCACATCCACTTCTATGACAGAGACACCCACCATTCCCGCCATTCCCACCATCTCTAACATCAAGCTCATCATCCAGGAGGATGGTTGTGGAAGTTATAGGCTCCCTAATAATGCTTTTGTGATAGGAGAGTTACCTTAATCTCCTAGATCACGGGGACTTCCACAAGAAAACCAAACGTCTACATCACAAACCTATCCTGAAAACTATCCAAAATTCACAAGATGGGGAGACCTTGGCCATGAGTTTATTGAAGCATATCCATCTCATATGCTGTATCGAGATGAAAGATCGACACCTGAATTACCAATGGATGAAAGATGCAGGGGCCTACAAATGATGTTTGCAATGGGCTATGACCAAAATCAAAGACTGGGACAAAATGACAATGGGCTCATAATACCTATCATGCCAAAGACATGACCCATAACAAATCTTGGTCTTGGATGTGCCACTCCAAGAATAACCATACATGGCCGAAGTCCTCCGGTTAGAGCCACTAATGTTTCTCCTCAGCCAATACTAGTACAAGTACACTCACCAATAGTCATAGGTAGGAACACACATAATTTTATCAATGAGCCCTATATTAGTAGCGATGACGAAGATACCTTATCCAATCTACCTAGGCTATTCGAAGATACCACCCTGTGTATGATTAGTACCATATCCTTTGAACCAGATAGTTAAAATCATGAGATTCATTTAG
>VDFB02244033.1:0-24109 GCA_007258455.2 Sequoia sempervirens | reverse complement strand
TGAGAAGGTAACTGTATACAAATTTCTCTCATTCTATTGTATAGAGAAGTGAAATCTTCTCCACCATACCTCCTTATGTCAAGAAAAGCATCCCAAAGACTTTTGAAATATTCATCATCTCTAGATTGTTGGTTCTGATACATACCTTGTTGCAGATTTTGGCTAATATCTCCAAGTGAATTAGAATTGTGTTGCCCTTGACATTCATCACATTGACATTCTTGATAACTGCCAATTGCATTTGACACTGATCGCACTGGCATTCTTGATAATTTTCCAATCTTTGTCTAGATAGGATAAGCATTTTCTTGCTTTAATGGTTGTGGAGGATAAGTGCTCTGCTATGCATGATATGTATCGCCTCCATTGTAGAAATTTCCATTTGTAATATTAGGTGCTTGAGGGGCCCAATATCTTCTTGCATCTGTATATTCATTCTGGTCCAATTGCAGCCTTTTCCTATGCCATTCTTCTATTTCCTTTCTCTGAGACTCATATAGTGCTTTGACCTCCTCAAAAGTTAAAGATTCATAATCAACTTGAGGAGTGTCATGATCAATAGGTCCGCCCTAATTACCCTCCATTTTTAGATCATTGAGGATCTTTTTCCTATCATATTTGAACAAATGCAATGTTTCTTTCAGAGTTACCACCTACTTTTCCAAAAGTAGGAAAATGATTACTTTTGATCTTTTCCCCAGCGGAATCACCCCTTCTGAATCTTCTCAAATTATAACCTTTTCTTTAATGGCTCTATAATGTGGTCTTCAACCAAATTTTCTGATATGTTTCCCCAACAGAGTCACCAATTTGTTAGCTCTCAAAAACGCAAGCAAGGATACCTCAAGAGGTTGCCAATCTCTTGGTATGTTTTAGGGTAACAAAACAAGGTTTGAAATAATTAAACCTTCTACTCTTCAGGTGCTGCTAGACCTAGGCAGGTGTACCTATAACAGATGAAGCAGACTTAACCTATGATCTTCCTTCCTACAACAATTTATCCGCAATGACATATGGAAGTGGACAAAATGGATCAAACTTGGAATAAATTGTATACTAAAATGAAGACTAAATCCTAATATGCTCAACTAATAGATGTAAAAAAATATGAATGAGACTGAATGATGTGAATGGTGAGACCAGTGCCTTATAGGGTATGCAGAGTCAAGAGAAATCTGAGATAAGTACTCTGTTCTGGCAAGAATTCAAGTTGTTCAGCATATGATTTCGTTTATAGCTTGTATAAACATGCAAGATTATAATTACCAAGTTCTTCTTAAATGATCCAATTGATATCTTCTAATTACTATGATCAACTTAGAGGATTTAATCTTTACTGGAAAGAACCAATTAATTGATCACACAGTTACAACAAATGTGTACTGACAAACTGGAGGTAAACTTGTTACACCAATTCAAATAATCAGAGAACATCACAATTGGAGACAACTTCGATAATATTTTCAATAAACACGACCAACAACTGATACCAGAAACAATTGCAACACATCAAAAGACTTCCATTGATATCTCCATGATTTTACATATGCAACATAATCTCATTTTTTGCGGAACATTGTGTTCCTCTGAACTATATCTATTCTATCCTACTATTTTACCTACTGCTTCATTTACAATTAAGAGTGATTATTTATACATCAGTATTCGAATAGGCACATCGTTTCATATTTGAATATCGGAAAATAGTTGCAATTAGGAATTTTCATGTCAGCCACAGTGCATAAGACTTCATCAATCATTCGCTGTAACATCCCCGTGAGTATGCCAAAGGAAAAAATATCGCTGATCATCCCTTTGGTCTTCTGTGCCTCGTCGTAACACATCCGAGTCATGAAGACATCATATTGAAAACCCCTAAAACCCCATTTGTCTCTCATGCGTCGCTGTAGCATTCTATTTGTCACAATGAAGCCATATAGTATTCTTTTATTCCCTTCAATTTCGTCTTTGCATTTGTTATAGCTCATCTAGGTCGGTGAGATATCACAGAGATTACAATACGTTTTGCCGATATGTACTTCTTGTGCCTTTCATTCGCTGAGACCCAAGGAGCCTCTCACTGAAATGCACCTTGTTCTAACTCACTGTCGCTATAACTTAATGGTGTCAGGAAGACCTTATAGAGAATCCACCTTGTTCTGCCAAAAGTTCCTTTATCTCTTGAGTTTCCAAGACAACAGTAAACTCCTGCTGACAAAGTCCCCCTGTGCTCCATCGGCGAGACCGGGCACCTCGCCAAGACATTTTAGTTTTCTTACTGACTGAAATAAGTCTTACCGATGAATCCATTCATCGGCAAGACAATGAGCCTTCGAAGAGACTCATACCGATGCCAAAAGTTACACCGAACCCATTCCTTCATCTCATTCGCTGAGACTTATCCTGATGTGCTCTATCGGTGAAACACCCTGATTTCGTTGAAACTCTCGCCAAAGACCACCTCTCCATAGATCACCAAGAAATTTTAGTTTTCTTACCGACCGAGTCCACCTATCGCTGATGACCCCCTTCACATCTTATCGGCAAGACACTACTCTGATATACTTTAGTCTCACCGATGTACATTCCTCATCGCCAGTCGATAAGACAGTGCTCAATCACCAAGACCACCTACCGAAAACCTTTAGCTTGGCCGAAACATTTTACATGCGTCACCGTAGAGAGACAAAAGTTTATGACCTTATGCCGACATCACCGCTTAGCCGAAATGAATATTTGTGCATAGTCAAGATGTGGAGATCGCTGTGACGTTATATCGATGCCTCAATCCTTTGTTGATAGAACCTTTGATACGCCTTTCGACAAGACATTCATATTTCGCTTTGACCTTCACCCGAATATGACTCCTATGCCGATATGTGTCTTTCAAACACGGGTCGATGAAACATGACACGTTCGGTGAAGCATTACATTGATGATCCTGACTCATGTCGATATGAACACTCCCGTCGCTGAGATGATGAAACTGTTATGCCAATAACTGCCAGTGAATGAAATTCAGTCGCCATGACATTAAAACGTCTTGCCGATAGGCAACACAGATGTTTTGCTAGCATAAGACACAACATGGATCAAGGAGAGCCTAATGAACTCACGCCGATAGGCACCAGAATGCAAAAGATGTGTGACTCAATGGATTCGATGGGAAACATGGGTAAAATATGAGCAAAATGATATGAAAATAAACCCCTACATTTATGAAAAGGATTCCAATGGAAACTTAAGGTTATGGAAAACGTGTGAAAAAGCTCAGAAATTTATAGTTCCAATAGCGGCTCCGTCTGGGGATGAATGATAGTCAAATCATTGCAAGGATCCAGAGTCTTTGGGTGAGCAGACCAGACCAAACACAAAATGAGCCAGTGAGAATAATGGAAATGGAAATGAAGCATGAAGGAATGAATGCAAAATGAATGCAAGATGGAGGTGAATGCAAAATGGAAATGCACCAGAACCCTAAACTACTGTGCATGGAAAAGAAATTTAGAGAGGATACACAAGAGTTGTCCATGCACTGGCAACCCTCAATCCTCTGTGTCGCAATTTCACCTTTCCTGAGCTGTTACAATATGAAACTCAAACCAAGCCTTCCCCTGTCAAACATCTGGTTTTGTGTTGAGTTCATCAATTTCTTCCTGAAGATACTCATGCAATCCTTCCTATCACTGTTATTGCAAGTTCTTAGAGTATCATCATACTCGGTTTGGCCCAAAATCCCTACACCATCCTGTAGTTCAAATTCTTCAACATCTTGGGACAAACCCCTGTTATTTTCAACATTCAAGATGCATGCATATGAAATACAATATTCCTTATTATCTCTCTCACTGTTATGTATCATAAAGCATTCACTCAACTGTATTAAAATTTCACAATCAAAGTGCCCCTCTTGAAAAACAAAAAATTCTGTCAGACCAACATTGTCTGAAACAAGCAAATCTGAAACCCTTTGCATTTCTTTGATACCCCTATGACTCAAATATTCAATATTAAGCATATATGAACCGATCAAATCTGGAACATTATCATCCTTGGTATGCAGAAAAATGTCTTCTCCACATGAGTTAGAAATTTCAAAAACACATACCTCATTTTGAACAGACACATGCATTTGGCCAACCTCAAAGGTTCCACTATCAACTTGAGAAAGGCACTGAGAATCATATGAATCATTGCACAAAAAAATTTCACTGTCAAAACAAATGCAAGTTGGATAAAGAACTTTAGGATTAGCTTCATGTGTATATCTCTAATAGTCAAGAGTCAACAAATCTGAAATTTGCTCATAGCTGAGTAAACACGTTTCCATATTTTCATTATTACAGTCATACTCATCACTTTTGTCATCATCAAAAAGAGGCCCAGGATCAATTGAGAATGAAAAATTACTAGCACAGTCACTTGTTCCATAACTTGACACATCACTTTGTTTATCTAAAAATACCTTTTGCTCAACATCAAGTGGATCTGAAAATACCTGAAATTCATTCTGGGGAAAACCTTTGCAAAAAATTATCTTATCCTCTTTTAAATCTTCATCATGCCATGGGCCTGAAATTTTTTGGAAACCATTCTCAAATTTACAACCCTCCTCTTCATCGCATGTATCGTTGTAGCTTTCAACTGTAGCTAGAGGCATTGTAAATTCACTATCAACATTTCCCATTGCCTCTTCATCCTGATCCTCATAAGAGGTAAAAGGATCCCCTTGCTGCAGATCAAAATCCCCAGGTGTATCTTCAAAATCTGAACACTCATTTGATCCCTCATAACACACACTACTCTCCTTGTCACAATCTGTCAAGCAAGAGAGATATCTTGTACCTTCATCTTTATTATGCAAGCTATCACAGGAATCATATTGACTTGCACATACCTCATCATCTATTGGATGCATTACTTGATCAATTCCTCTATACTCATCAGAAATACAACAATTGGAATCAACATTGGTAGTGTCCCCATACCCTTTCCTCTCCATGGCATCAATGAACTTATTCAAGTGATCACAAACTTGCTGTATTGATAATTTTGACCAATGAACTGAATTAGGCTCCCATACCTTTATGAATTGCTCAGTAATAATGGTCCTTGTAGGCCTATGGTGAGAAGGTAACTGTATACAAATTTCTCTCATTCTATGGTATAAAGAAGTGAAATCTTCTCCACCATACCTCCTTATGTCAAGAAAAGCATCCCAAAGACTTTTGAAATATTCATCATCTCTAGATTGTTGGTTCTGATACATACCTTGTTGCAGATTTTGGCTAATATCTCCAAGTGAATTAGAATTGTGTTGCCCTTGACATTCATCACATTGACATTCTTGATAACTGCCAATTGCATTTGACACTGATCGCACTGGCATTCTTGATAATTTTCCAATCTTTGTCTAGATAGGATAAGCATTTTCTTGCTTTAATGGCTGTGGAGGATAAGTGCTCTGCTATGCATGATATGTATCGCCTCCATTGTAGAAATTTCCATTTGTAATATTAGGTGCTTGAGGGGCCCAATATCTTCTTGCATCTGTATATTCATTCTGGTCCAATTGCAGCCTTGTCCTCTGCCATTCTTCTATTTCCTTTCTCTGAGACTCATACAGTGCTTTGACCTCCTCAAAAGTTAAAGATTCATAATCAACTTGAGGAGTGTCATGATCAATAGGTCCGCCCTTATTACCCTCCATTTTTAGATCATTGAGGATCTTTTTCCTATCATATTTGAACAAATGCAATGTTTCTTTCAAAGTCGCCACCTACTTTTCCAAAAGTAGGAAAATGATTACTTTTGATCTTTTCCCCAGCGGAATCACCCCTTCTAAATCTTCTCAAATTATAACCTTTTCTTTAATGACTCTATAATGTGGTCTTCAACTGAATTTTCTGATATGTTTCCCTAGTAGAGTCGCCAATTTGTTAGCTCTCAAAAACGCAGGCAAGGATACCTCAAGAGGTTGCCAATCTCTTGGTACATTTTAGGGTAACATAACAAGGTTTGAAATAATTAAACCTTCTACTCTTCAGGTGCTGCTAGACCTAGGCGGGTGTACCTATAACGGATGAAGCAAACTTAACCTATGATCTTCCTTCCTACAACAATTTATCCACAATGGCATATGGAAGTGGACAAAATGGATCAAACTTGGAATAAATTGTATACTAAAATGAAGACTAAATCCTAATATGCTCAACTAACAGATGTAAAAAAATATGAATGAGACTGAATGATGTGAATGGTGAGACCAGTGCCTTATAGGGTATGCGGAGTCAAGAGAAATCTGAGATAAGTACTCTGTTCTGGCAAGAATTCAAGCTGTTTAGCATATGATTTGGTTTATAGCTTGCATAAACATGCAAGATTATAATTACCGAGTTCTTCTTAAATGATCCAATTGATATCTTCTAATTACTATGATCAACTTAGAGGATTTAATCTTTACTGGAAAGAACCAATTAATTGATCACACAGTTACAGCAAATGTGTACTGACAAACTGGAGGTAAACTTGTTACACCAATTGAAACAATCAGAGAACATCACAATTGGAGACAACTTCGATAATATTTTCAATAAACATGACCAACAACTGATACCATAAACAATTGCAACACATCAAAAGACTTCCATTGATATCTCCATGATTTTACATATGCAACATAATCTCATTTTTTGTGGAACATTGTGTTCCTCTGAACTGTATCTATTCTATCCTACTATTTTACCTACTACTTCATTTACAATTAAGAGTGATTATTTATACATCAGTATCCGAACAGGCACATCATTTCATATTCCAATATTGGCAAACAGTTGCAATTAGGAATTTTCATGTTGGCCACAATGCATAAGACTTCATCAATCATTCGCTGTAACATCCCCGTGAGTATGCCGAAGGCAACAATATCATTGATCATCCCTTTGGTCTTTTGTGCCTCATCGTAACACATCTGAGTCATGAAGACATCATATCGAAAACCCCTAAAACCCCATTTGTCTCTTGCGCGTCACTGTAGCATTCCATTTGTCACAACGAAGCCATATAGTATTCTTTTATTCCCTTTCAGTTTCGTCTTCACATTCATTATAGCTCATTTGGGTCGGTGAGATATCACAGAGATTACAATACGTTTTGCCGATATGTACTTCTTGTGCCTTCCATTCACCGAGACCCAAGGAGCCTCTCACCAAAATGCACCTTGTTCTAACTCACTGTCGTTGTAACTTAATGGTGTCAAGAAGACCTTATAGAGAATCCACCTTGTTTCGCCGAAAGTTCCTTTATCTCCCGAGTCACCAAGACAATAGTAAACTCCTGCCGACAAAGTCCCCCTGTGCTCCATCGGTGAGACCGGGCACCTCACCAAGACATTTTAGTTTTCTTACCAACTGAAATAAGTCTTACCAATGAAGCCACTCATCGGCAAGACAATGAGCCTTCGAAGAGACTCATATCGATGCCAAAAGTTACACCGAACCGATTCCTTCATCTCATTCGCTGAGACTTATCCCGATGTGCTCTATCAGTGAAACACCCTAATTTTGTTGAAACTCTCGCCGAAGACCACCTCTCCATAGATCGCCAAGACATTTTGGTTTTCTTACCGACTGAGTCCACCTGTCGCTGATGACCCCCTTCACATCTTATCGGCAAGACACTACTCCGATATACTTTAGTCTCACTGATGTACATTCCTCGTCGCCAGTTGGTAAGACAATGCTCAATCGCCAAGACCACCTGCCGAAAACCTTTAGCTTGGCCGAAACATTTCCACATGCGCCAGTCGAAGAGACAAAATGTTTTCGCTGTGACCTTACGCCGATACTCATCAATTTGGCCAAAATGAATACTTGTGCATAGTCGGTATGACATGTGGAGATCGCCGTGACGTTATATCGATGCCTCAATCCTTTGCCGATAGAACCTTTGATACGCCTTTCGACAAGACATTCATATTTCGCTATGACCTTCACCTGAATATGACTCCTATGCCGATATCTTTCAAACACGGGTTAGTGAAACATGACGCATTCGGTGAAGCATTACACCGATGATCCTGACTCATGCTGATATGAACACTCCCGTCGCTGAGACGATGAAACTATTATGCCGATAACTGCCAGTGAATGAAATTCAGTTGCCATGACATTAAAACGTCTTGCCGATAGGCAACACAGATGCTTTTACAAAGGTAATACATTGGCCAACATGGACTCCAGAGAGCCTAATGAACTCACACCGATAGACACCAGAATAAAAAAGATGCATGACTCAATGGATTCGATGGGCAACATGGGAAAATATGAGTAAAATGATATGAAAATAAACCCCTACATTTATGAAAAGGATTCTAATAGAAACTTAAGGTTATGGCAAACATGTGAAAAAGCTCATAAATTTATAGTTCCAAATACAATGCAATGAACTATTCTAACTCTAACTATCTCTCTATGTTCTAGCAAAATGTCTACTCTCTAGTTTGATCCAATGTCTAACTAACTAATGCACAAATGAGGGGATTCCCCTTTATATAGCTGGCCAATCCAATGGATGGTCCAGATCAAATTACAATGGACGGCTCAGATTGAGCCACCTCAGCCCTAGACAAGATTCCCCCTAAAAACTGCCAGAAGGTGGAGTGGCGTAATTAATGATCTCAAAAATAGCATATTCTTCTTTGACCACTATGGGCAATTAATGCCCACTATCCTTCCAGAAGATTCTTGTCCATGACTCTGTTTCCATTGCTCTTCTCTCTGACCGCGTAAGCTATGAACCAGGCCAGCACTGAATCAACTTCCTGTTCTGAAATCGTCGGAGTAAGGTTGAGCTGATATTCAAGGATGGCGATTGTTTGCTCCTGCCTATCACAAGATTTTCTCCAACTCTCAATAGACTCTTGCGTGCTCTGAATGATGGCTGAGAATGTAGAGATATTCTCAAAGTCCAGTTGAGCAAACACCCTCATCTCCAAGAAGAAAGGCTACAACTTTCCCTTCAATCCATCTACTTCTACCTCCTCGGGAGTTAGCCTCTTGGAGAACAACGCCTCCAGTGTATTGAGGATGCCCTCATGAATATTTCTCATTGCCCTCCTGATCTTAGATGACTCTACCGCTGCTAAGTCGAAGAATCCTTTGCTTGTGAAAGCCGTCGAATACCACCCCGAAAAGTCATATCTATCCCCAGCTTGGATCACCCCTTCATCAACCAAAGTTTGCATGGGTACGCGCATCAGGGCCGCGAGGCGAGGAATGGTCTTATCCTGGAATATATGTATTTCATTCCAAGCCTGCTCGATGTTCTCCAAGCGCGAGAGAATGCTGGAAGCGTGCTGAAAAGAGGAGACAAGGTCAATCGTGAACTTTTCAGCCTCAACACGGACACCGCCTATCCACTTATCTCCTTCTTGAATAGCTTTCTTCATTTCTTCGAGTCCGCCGATCGACTCCCGTGGCAGCTCAGGTGGAAGTTCCACCGTTGGATTTTCCTGAGCACATGGTTGTGCGAGATGCTGCACATACCCAACTAATACCTTATGCTCCTTCTTCAACTTCTTGTATTTTCCTTCTTTTCGTAGTAGTCTATCTTTCAGCGCTTGGAAGGAATTTTCAGCCTCCTCAACAACTTGTGCTCTGGAGGGACGCCCTAATTCAATCGTAGTGACTGTGTAATTCTCTGGCATCACGTCACCTAAGTCATATTCCTCCCTTGGAACGGAAACATGGAGAGTGCGCGAACCAGCCTCATCAGTTTCCATCCTAGAATATTTCCTGGCTCTCTTCCTTTTAGGTGTCCCACTTTTTCTATTCAAGAGCTCCTCCATTTCTACTGCTGGGTCGGTGTCATCCTCTTGATCTCTCCTTATTGCATGTGAGAGCCAATTTGGAGCATTCCGCTGAGCACCATAGACAATAAGGGGCTGCTCTTCTGTTGCTTCAACCTCATGAACTTCCTCTTGAGCAACATTTGGTCGAGGCTCATCTGTCTCCATACGTTGACTATCCTCCTCATGACCTCTAACCTCAGGTTCCATAATATCTTCCTCTTCAAAAGCTGCCTCAAGTGCACGATCAAAGCGAATATCCGTCTCTGTTTCTTCTCCTTCTTCTAGCTGATCGACACTCTTGAGAGCATTGGCACTCTAACTGTCCAGTTCTCTTGACAACGGCTAGTTAACTTCTCCAATTTCTGGCTCTTCATTCACTCTAGCCCTCTGGTCTGCAAACATCGAGACTTCATGTACGCTGGAGGATTGAGCCAACAACTGAGTAGGCGATGTCTCCTCTGATCTCTGAGGTTTAGGCTGAATTGGTTCTTCTTGCTGTTGCGGCTCCGTAGCTTGGGCAATTTGTTTCTTCTTCTTTGCTGACATTGGTGGCCTCTGATCGCCCATGAGATTGTACGAAAGGGAAATGGATCTTCTCTTCAGCCTATGAACATGTCCATCCACCCAGATCCTTGTGAAGGTCAAGACAGGCATAGACAAAGTGTCTAAGTCTGTACTCTCTGGCTCAGCCCAATCTGGTGGTGGGATTGGCATGTTCTTTATTGACTCGTAGTTTGGGTGAGTAAGTTTGGCATCTTCATCCACTTGATTCGGAACCTGGACCACTTCGCACTCTCTGATTAACTTAAGAGGCAATCTGGAGAAAATTCTTCTTCTAATTTCACCTTCATCTTGTGCATTTGCCCAAAAGTTTTCTAATTGGGCCTTGTGCCTGTATTCCTCGCCCAACACCATTCCAATCTTCCCTTGAGGATCAAAGTCTTGCCGGCTGGTATGAAGAGTGAGCTGATAAAACTGCAATTCTTTTTCTGCCTCCCTAGCTGCTTGCAAAGAAGGGCACTCCTCAAGCGAGTTTCCCAAAATAATAGGGAAGTGCAGACCTCCTTTCTTCTTCTTTTTTATAATTTTGTCATAGGCCACAAGTTGCCTAGACACCTCGAGCATTATCATTTTGTTAGTGGGGTACCTCGGTAGTCGGTAGGCATATGAATGGTGTCCCGACAACCTTATATATGTGAACTTCGAGAATTGAATGAACCAAAACCCGTACTCCTTGATCATCTCTTGAGCCTCCTTGGATATTCTTTGCTGCAATCTTCCTTGAAGAGTCCTCGTGAGGTACATTGTGAAGGCGTCGTTCACCCTCTTGAAGTGAGAGGTACTCGTGAGATGCAACTGCCTGCATGCTTCATGGATTTTGAATTGATTGTGACCACATCCAATTGGCTCCTGGTACGCCAGCCCCTTATATCTTGTCATTCGAGCCAACATGTAGATGACATATGAGCTCATGTACAACGTCTTCATTCTCCTTAGATTCTTGAACTGCTCATTGATGTTATCACTAATCATTTGTGCCCAATCCACATATTCCTTTCCTTCAAGTATGACGTTGACATAGAAAAACATCCACGGCTCAAACGCATATGCATGTGGGTTGCCATTAACCCGTTTGAGCAACATGATCAAATCGCAATACTCCTGCTTCAGCTCCTCTAAAATAATTTGTTTTGGCAGCTTGGCGCCAGGAGGCTTTGGCTTCCTCATCCACGTAGTGTTAATCCTCTTAGCACACTTATCAAAAGATGTAGCATACATCTTATCAGCTCTCTCCTTGGACTTGTACAACATTTTGTCCATGGCCAGGATCCTGAATGCTTCGCCAATTGCATCAGCTGTGAAGTTAGCTAGCGGCATGCCATTTGGAGAAACAATCGTCCGATGGTCTGAATCGTAATAATTTGCACACTCCATAATAAGCTCTGGACATCGAACTGTTGGCAGGAAACCGGCTACTGCATACAACCCGCTTCTCACAATGTTGTGTGAAACCACCGATGGAGGATTACCACCTTGCCCATATATTCTTCTCTTGAAGGCTTCGAGGTTGAAAGAACCGAGGTTGGTGTCAGTCAAATTTCCCAGCTTCGATACAAATTTGGACTCCGGAATAAAAGACTTCTTCAATTGCTTGATAATAGCCTGTCTGGAAGCATTTTCTTTGCCAGCTTCGACATTTCCAGCTTTGGCTCTAGCCTTGCTCGTTCCAGCAACATCTCCTCTTCTACTTTTAGCCATCTGCAAAACAAAAAAGCAAGCATTATAATTCTAACTTTTAAAAAATAAAAAGTTTGTGAGATGGCTAGCAAGTGGAGTTGGCTGCAAATAAATAAAAACTTCAGCATTAAAACTCTAACTCCAAACCTCGAGAAATTTAAAACTCCGAAATTTAAAACTCTGAACTCTTAGCAACTTGCAGCCACAATAATTGTAGCTCTCTGCAAAAATCAATCTCAGCAACCTCAACTTCAGAATTTACTTCTTCTTAGCATTCAACAAAATAAACTTCAACACTCTTAAAAATAATCTAACTTTAGAAATTTCTCACTATTCAGCAACTCTCAACAATCACTTTTAGCTCTCTAGCACAAATTCCAGCTCTGCAATTTTGTGAATAGAAATGAAAAACATCAAAGTTTTTATAACTGAAAGTCTGGTGCCCAGTTTAGCAGTCGCCATAAATTCACTTCATCATGACTTAGAAATTTTCCAATTTTAGGAGAGAATATTCCAGTTATCATGCAGTCGTCATAGAAATTGGCTATTATTAGAGATTCTTTCCTCATTTTAAATTTTAAATTTCCCTCCCGATTGCTAGTTATTTCCAGTTGACTGAAGTAATTTCGAGAAATTTATTAAAATTTACTCCAGCATTAAAAATCTCATCCTTTTTAAAATGGCATACTTAGAATTTTAAATTTAATTTTAACACCATTTAATTTCACTTGAGAAATTTCATTCATCTCGTCAGCGCCTTAGAAAAATCGTCGTGAGCTGCAAGATTTTAAATTGGCTAGGAAAAATTATTTTCCGTCCAAAATAAACTCCGAAATAAACTTTCCCCATAATAAATATCTCCCGACTTCAGAAAATCTTATGTGTCCAAACGAAGGGGGAATTTGATTTTTTAAAACTTTGGAAAATAATTATTTTAACCAAACTTTATTTAATTCTTCCAGCTTGGGCAAATTTAAAATTATTTGCCTAGAGCAATTTTTTTTTCATTTACTTCCCAAAACGCTTGTTGTGACCTTTTCACACATCGCCCCATTCAGACGGGACCCCCTAATTTGGCTCCATTTTGGTCTTTTGGCTTTGGTTTTGTCTCTTCCTCTCTCTTCTTCTATTGTCTATCTTTTCCTGGGATGGCCTATCCGTGAGCCTAAATGAAATTTGGCCAAGTCTTTAAAATTAGGGTCGCATCTTCCACCCAATTTGTGGTCAAATGAGGTGAATAAATTGAAAAATGTAGCTTAACATTGGTGTCAGTATGTTTCCAGCAGGCTTCCATTGAAATTTCATCAAATTCCGGCTACTTACTATTTTTAGTAAGTATGCAATTCCGGGCATTCCGTCAGCATTTTTGAAATTCCGAGAATCACACTGCATTCAAAGCACATCAAGCTGCTCGCATGCAAAATTTGAGCTGAAACAGACAACTTGCTATTTTTAGCAGTCCAGCTTTCGAAGCAGATTTCAAGGCTTAAACGAAGAATTTTTCAACGCATGTCTGCATATTCCTTCTGGGTTTTCTGAAACCTTCGTGATGGTGTAACATGCAAGACGAGATGACAACTTTCGTGGTTCACTTTTGGAGGCTATTTCTTTAGGGTTCAGATGTAGAGTTTTTCTTTGCATGTCTGGATATTCCTTCTGGGTTTTTCGAGACCTTCGCAACAGTATAACATGCAAAGCGAGACGACAACTTTCAAAGTTCAGCCTTCAGAGGCTATTTTTAGGGTTTGCATGTCAAGGTTTCCTTTGCATGTCGGATGATTCCTTATGGGTTTTTCGAGAACTTCGCGGTGATGTGACATGCAAATGGAGATAATCACTCAGTAAGGAACTTACTATTTTTAGCAGGTGCATCCCGATAGCCGCCTCCCAGCACTTCAGAATCATTAGCTGATCGCAATGCAACAAAAACGAGAACAAACGGAGACCATTTGATATGCATATCAAATTAGGTTTCTTGGACCTAGAAAGAGGGGTAAAAGGCAGAATTTTTGAAAACTGGTGTAAACCACCCAATCAAGATCCTTCTTGTGCCATATCTCGTCAGTAAAATTAAGTCAACAGAGTAATTTACTATTTATAGTAAGTCATTGGAACAAAGTTAAAAATAGCAATCGGGGCCAGCATGCTACCGATGCCAAAGAAGAAGGTCGCAGGAGGAGCGCCATTCAAATTTCGTCAATCGGAGTCAGGAGCTATCAAAAGCAAGCAAGCACATTATTTATAGTAAATCACCTTTAAATGGGCTAAAAATAGCAGGCCAACTAAAAATAGCAGTGTCAACAGGGTAACAAGGTCGTGAGGATGCAGTGTTTGAAATTTCAAATCATTATGAGCTTTAGAGATGCAAAAATCGAGAGGCTTACTATAAATAGCAAGCATGGATAAACTAGTGAAAACGAGGAAAATTGATTAAGTCCGACTTATCCTTCACCACCTTGAAATGTGCCCAACTTGCCTCTGTGTGTTTGAAAGTTTCAAGGCATGAAAAATCCCACAACACTGGGAAATGCTCACCTTGAGAGAGTTGATAGCAAAAATTTTCTAAGTGTTGAAGTTATCCTCCACCACCCCCAAAATGCGCCCAGCTCAAGGTCTCAAGTTTAAAATTTTTCTAAGTATGAAACTCATCCTCCTCACATGCTAAAATGAGCCCACTTCCCAAGAAGGTCAAAGCAGTCAACAAGTTTCATCCTTCTCCCTATGCAAAATGCGCCCAAATCAGGGCATGTAAAGACAAAGTGAGGGAGGTGAAGAGTCACATGCAAGGCGTTTGAAGTTTAAAAAATGGCTAAGTTAAAATTTCATCCTCTTGCCCCCTCCAAATGCGCCCATCCTTCTCAAGAGCTCAAATGCGCCCAAAAGCAAATGAGTCAAAGGAAAGTCAACAAACTTCATTCTCCACCCCCTTTGAAATGCGCCCAAATGAGGGCATGTAAAGACAAACGCCCATGCAAAGTAGGTGTACATGCAAAACATGCAAAAAGACAAGGCGTGTGCATGAAGACAAGGAGAAAGTAGGTATACATGCATCCATGCAAAGCTATAAAAGGTGGCGTTGGAAATTTTATTCCTCTCCTCTTATCATATGCGCCCAAGGAAGAGACTAAGGGGTCAAAGGTCAAAGGTGGCGTTGGAAACATGTTCTCCATGGCAAGTGATATGCGCCTAAGGTGGTGAATAAGAAGTGAAATACTCCTAGGCATGGTTATTATTCCTCTTCAAGTGTCAAATGCGCCCCAAGGTGGTGATGAATATTGCTAAGGCGTTGGAGAATAAAATGCCTAAGTGTTAGAAAATATTGCCAAGGATGAATAAAATGCTAGGCGTGGTTTTATCCTTCATCAAGTGTCAAATGCGCCTAAGGTGTTGATGATAATTGCTAAGGCGTTGGAAATTTTATGGAGAATAAAATACAAAGTGATGAATAAACTAAAGCATGTTGGGCGTGATGTGTTTTGAAAGAAAATTCTCTGAGATGGATGAAGTTGGATAAAATTTTCTCATAGGCAAAGTGAACAAAGTGAGCAAAGTTGAATAAAATTTCTAAGGCAAAATTTTTGAAGTGATTTAAAATTTTCTAAGGCAAAATATTGTCTTCCTTAGAAAATACTTAGACTCGGATGATGAAATTTTTCTTGAAGCACGAGCAAATTAGTCGCTGGGTGGAGTCCAAGGATGCTAGCTTATTGTGAACAAAATATTTCAAGTCGTGAGCAACAGGAGTCGTTCATGTATGTGAAGAAAGAGATTAAATTTGTTAAAAAATTACTTTTTCCAAGGTTCAAAATTCAAGAAATTAAATGAACCTTGCCTCGGCTGCGGCGCCTATGAGTTTTGACATCACGTTTCAAGGAAATTTCTTCTCGGTATTGAAGATTATCGATGAGGATGGATTTAAGGTCTTCACAATTTTGTCGAGGATTTTGTGATGAATATTTTAAATGGGCACTGAAGTTGATGAATTTTCCATGGGAAATTTTTAAAATTTTCTAAGGCAATGAAGAAAAAATGTATTTTCGATAAAAATATGCCTTGGCGGACGAATTTGAAATTGAGTGCCTAGATAATTTTTGATCAAATTCCTGATGAAAGCATTTTTCTCGAGTCTGAGTTGGATGAAATATCAGAAGTGAAGTACGCCCAGGCAAAAGACAAGATGGGTTGAAAATTTGGCTAAGGCATGAAGAATTTGAACGCGAAGTTGGCTAAGGAAAAACGATGAGCCCTTGAAGATCAAAGCGTGAAAATCAGGTAAGTAAGGTGAATTTATATTATGAAGTGTTCTAATGCTCTTCTCCTTGCTTGTTTTGCAAGAGGAATACGAGGTCGTATGTGATGACTAAGTGATGAAGCAAATAGTCCAAGATGATAATCATTTAAGGAAGAAAAGTTGCAAGAAATACACAAGTGTTGAGACTTAGTGCAGGAAGAAACAAGCTAAAACTAAGATGGAGAAAAGAATGTAAGTTCTAGCAAAGTTGAAGAACAACGCCAAGAAGAAAATCAAGAACAATGTGAACGCGTTTCAAGACTGGAATCTTCTAGAAGGATGATGGGCATTAATGGCTCATTTATTACCCCACTCCTCTTTGTGGCGGTTTTTAGGGCGAATCTTGTTTAGGGCTGAGGTGGCACGATCTGGGCCATCCAGCCGATTGTAATCTGAGCCGTCCGTTGGACATGGCCAACTATAAAAGGGGGAGTCCCCCTCATTTGTATCTCATTAGATTTAGAAGTAGAAGCAGAGCTTAGAGAAGGAGTAGAGAGAAATTGATAGAGTAGAAAGTAGAGTAGTTTAGATTGAAAAGGAAGGAAAGTCTTCCCTTTGGATACTTTGTAAGAAGTTGTCATGTATGCTTTCATAATAAAAGAATTTTCATTGATGGTGATTTCTTCTTTGTTATGAATAGTTGTTGAGGCTTCTTCGTCCTTCCAATTCACGTAGCATCTTGAAGTAGCATAAAGTAAAGTAGATTTCATTTCATGCAAGCACTTAGTAATCGTGGAATGTGGTGCTCGATTTGAACAAAACTTCGTTTATCCATAACACTAGCGGGCTCGCTGACGGTGGGTTCGCCTTGCGTGGTCAACTGGAACATCGTGAAACTTAACTTTGATTATGATTTATATGTTGGCATGCATCATTGTGATGGTTTCTTCATGCTAGATCGTGATTTGAATACCTATGATTACTCCTCTGAAGATTGCACCGGTTCCACGGAAGCTGTCCGAAGTGAGGCAAAACGGAGCTTGGTTGAAGTCCATGAGAATTGATCACCGTGTCCCACGCTTTAGGGTAGAATAGAATATTCTTATCCCTGCACTCATTTAATTTCAGTTCATTTCCGGTTAGAATTAGGAAATCCTGTCATATAAATCATTCGAATTATATAAAAGTCTCTCACCGTCAATCACGAACAATTGTGTAAGTCCCCTCGTAAGAAAACAACAAAATCACATCGAGCCAATTGAGTCTATTCGCATTATCGGAACCTTGGAGTTGAAAGCATGATCTTACTCGCAATCTTAGCATGTTGAATACTTTGTTCAAGAGAGGATAGGGTATCCGTTGGGAAACTTTATTCTGTGTTGGTGCGGTCTCAAAACTACGCTAACACTTAGGTACCATGCCTTCAATTTCACAAAATCTCCATTTGATTTTTCTATTATGCTAGGCGCAATCAAGGGGGTGAACATTTAATTTTCCAACATTTAATATTTACTCATCCCCTTTCTAACCAAGGCGCAAATCAACCCATGAGCCTTCAGCTTTTTCGTACTTAGAAGAATTTCAATATTTCTATCTCAAGGCGGATATAGGAGGGGTCTTATTTTAAACACTTAGATGAAATTTTCAAACTTTATAATATCATGAGTTTTAAAATCCAACGCCTCTTAAAAGTTTTCCTTTGACTTAGGTGCATCTCGCACGTGCTACCTCCATTTCACCTTTAGAAAGTTCTCTGACCTTCAACTTCAGCTTGGGCGCAACTGGGGTATCAAGCTTTTATCCAAATGCCTTAGAGATTTTTAATGCCTCCACCCTTAGTTGGGTGCATATGAGTGTTGAAACTTCAAAATCTTCCATACTTAGTGAATTCCCCTATCCACTAGCTAGCAAGGGCACATATGAGTTGGTCAACTTCTAGTTTCAAACGCCTTAGAACATACTCAAGCTCCTTCATCCTCCTTTCAGCTAGGGTGTGAATGAAGCATGGAGTTTCAAACTTCACACATTCTACTAACCAAGGTGCGAATAGGAGAGGCTACTTCAAGTCTTAATTTATACGCCCTAAATTTTTTTTATTCACTCACCCATTAGCTTGGGCGCATATAGGTGGGGGTGCTTTGAGTTTCAAATACTTAGTAAAATTTTTCAATCTTCTTCTTTTTTCCTTGGGCGCAGTTGAACCCCTGAGGTTTCAATTTAAACACTAGACGCCTTTCATTTTCTCCATTCTAGCTTGGGCGCATATGAGGCCTTGGGCTTTCATTTTGTTTGCCTTAATCAAATTTTAGCCTCATCATCTCTTCAAGGCGCATTTAGGGGTCTCCCATTCAATTTTCACACTTAGAAAACTTCAGACTCTTTTATCTTCCAAGGCGCATTTGACCATGTAAGCTTTCATTTTTAAGCACTTAGAAATTTTTTAAGTTCCTTAATCTTTCAAGGCGCATATGAGAGGTTCTCCTACTTCAAGTTGAAGGCGCACTTGCTAGGCTAAGCTTTCAATTTTCTCTGATGAGCGCATTTCACAAGGTGGACTTTAAGTTTCAACGCCTCTAAAACATTTCTTGTCCCTTCTCAAAGTCAAGGTGCATATGGAGGGTGGAGCTTCCACTTTGGGGTGCCTTAGAAAAATCTTGATGTCACTGTGGATGTTGGGCGCATTTGGCATGGTATACTTCCATTTTCCCATACTTAGAATTTTCATGATCTTCCTCCAAGTCTAGGCGCATCTCAAGGGTCAAGCTTTCACTTTTCTACACTTAGAAAATTTTGAGGCACCTCTTTATCTTGGGCGCAAATAACCCCTTGTGCTTTCATTTTATTTGCCTTAGTCAAATTTCTTGCCTTCTCAACTTGCAAGGGCGCATTTCGTAGGGTCAGCTTCCAAGTTTGGGCGCATATCATAGGGCGAGCCTTCAATTTCTACGCCTTAGGATATTTTCCAAGTCCTCTCCCTAGCCAAGGCGCAAATAAGAGGGGCTACTTCAAATTTGAATGCCTTAGATTATTTCCAAGGCCTCCTCACTAGCAAAGGCGCAAATCATACCTTGAGCTTTCAATTTTCAACACTTAGTCAAATCACAAGCCATTCTTCTCAACTTGGGGCGCATTTACTTAGGCAAGCTTCCATTTTTCATGCCTTAGCAAAATTTTCATCCATCTTGAGCTTCTTAAGGCGAATTCACTAACTGGAATTGAAAATCTATCGAACTTAGTGAATTTCACGTCCTTTGCCTGATTTGGGGTGACTCGTTCATGCTAACCCTGGCTTGCCCTAACTTTCTATTTTTAGAAAGTTCTCCACATTTTGTGCTTTGAACTGATTTTTTTGACTCCGAAAGGCCTAATTTCTATTTTGTTTTGAACCTCGGGATGTGGCTAAGCTGCAGATGCCTGATATCTGCCTACGCTTGCTATTTTTAGCAACTTACTAAAAATAGCAACTGCTCAGAATGAGTTCAAATTTTGCGTGCTGTTTGCCCGAGGAGTGTTGGTCATGGCTGGATGCTGCATTTGCATGACTGTCGTGTTTTTTCCTTGAATTTAGGAAACCCTAATTCCTCTGTACTAGCCTGCTAAAAATAGTAAGTGCTTGATTTTCCATCTTCTACAACTTCATTTGACTTGAAATTCGCGCCATGGGGTCCTCATCGCCTGCTTGACCTGTTCATACTGACGCTTCGCGCTGACCTGCTATTTCTGGCATGTTTCTGAAGTGGCTTACTATTTATAGCAGCTGCTTGATTTTGAGACTTCCACAACTCCGTTTGAATTGAAATTTGAATGTCGTGATCCTCATCACTTGACTTATCCATTCACACTGGCACCTGATGCCCACTTACTATTTATAGCCTGTTTCTGAAGTGACTTACTATAAATAGTAAGTGCTCCATTTGCCTTCAAATTTTACCAGCAGACTCTTTGGAAGATGCTGATCATGATGGGATACTTCAGTTTTCGGAAATTTTGGCGTTCGACCCCTCATTTTGAAACCTGAAGCTCAAAACCCTAATTTGCCTTGCATGTGCCTCAAATGAGCTCTGATCAATTCCATTTCTGTTGCATGTCACTGTGTTCGTAATTTTGAAGCGCTGGACAGTTGCCAAAGTGTACCTGCTAAAAATAGTAAGTAGCTGAAAAGTGACCAACCAGCTATCAGATGATTTTGCATGTCACACAGCTCGAGAGATCTTGAAAAACCCAGAAAAACCCAGAAAATTCATCAACATGCAAGCACTAGCTAAAAATAGTAAGTTCCTGAAAAGTGACCAGTTCCCCTTGCATGTTACCTTGTTGCGAAGCTCTCGGAAAACCCAGAAAGATAATGCTGACATGTGCTGAGAAAACTTACATGCAAACCCTAATATTTGCCTCTGAAGGCTGAAAACTGAAATCCATCGTCTCACTTTGCATGTTATATCGCTGCGTAGGTCTCGAAAAACCCACAAAGAATCCCTAGAAATGCATCTGAAAATTTAACATGCAAACCCTGAAATCTGCCTCCGAAGGCAGAACTGCTAAAAATAGCAAGTTGTCCGTTTCTGCTCAAATTTTGCCAATGATGAGTTCAAAGTGCTTGGAACGCAATGCAGTTGTTAGAACGTGAAAATCTCAGGAAAACAAGTCCCAAATTGACACTTACTAAAAATAGAAAATTGCCAGAATTCAGTGAAAATTTAGAGGGAGCTTGCCGGAAGTAACCTAATAGTAGTGCTAAGCTCAGAAATTGATTAGCCAACTCAATTTGACCTCAAAGTAGCCTGAAGAATGTAAACCCTAATTCATTAAAAAGCCCTCCAGACTTAATCAAAATTCAAACCTAGGTCAAATGGTAAGTACATCATTAGACAGAAAGAACTGACAGAGAGAGACAGACCGAAAGACCCAAGCCAAAAGACCCGAATGAAGCAACAATTAGGGGGTCCCCATTTTGAATGGGGCGATGTGTGAAAAGGTCACAACAGGAAGGGTGGATATGTACATGTGACAATGTTTGAGTAGATTCTTTTTATAATAGGAATATGTGAATTTGTGTGTGGGAGGTTGTTTTGGAAAAAGGTGGACCTAGGATAATTGATTATGTTGGATGGCAATAACATGGTGTTAGAGCTAGGACCTTTTTTTATTGCCTTCCATTTATCATTATCTTTTTATTGTTCATCTAACACTCCATAGGCGAGGAGGAAATTCTAGATTTTTATCATCTTGGGAATTTTTTTGTTGATTCTTAAAGCACTATGAGGAGGTCAATTTAAATTTGTATTCATAGAAGTTTGCTTGGTTAAATTTGACCACTCCATTGTGTCTAGAAGGCCTCAAAACATCTAGATTAGTTTTCAAATGGAAATGTTTTGGTGGATTGTAGATCGAGTACTTAAACTAATTTGTAGAGACCATAGTTCTACCATTGGGATGTGGATTTTAGGATTTGATTTCTAATTGCATGGGATTATGATCAACAAACACTCCTTGTATCTTTCCACTTATATTAAGAATGCTTTTGCTTCTTTGCTCATCATGTATTATAATTATTTTCTTCTCCTTAGTTGATTGGATTTAATTTTAACACCACATAGTTTTGTTGGTCTTTGTCATTAGTTTTTCATTGTTCACTTTTTAACTATGCTCCACGAAGTCTTGAGACAGCGAGGAGGGCGGGGGGGCGGGGGGGGAATTGGGATGACAAGAACGAATCTTGGGGATGGGGGGACCAAGGGCCTGGATTTGGGGATGGTAGCACATATATATATTATTTATAAAAATATATAGGGAATAACATAAGAAACTTTAAAATAATCTAACATATGTGATATTGCATTGAATGATCAATGAAAATGTCGAATCAATATGTTTGTATTATATTTGAAATGGTGATTACATTCAAAAATATAATTGGTCAATGGACTAGTGCCTTAAATCATCATCATTCATTCCCAAACTTTGCACAAAACTCCTTATCATTGAGCTGCTAGACTCTTCAAGATGAAGCTCCTCCAAAATAATACCAACCAATATTGTTTATGCAACATCTTCACCAACCTGTGTTAGCTTCATTGCTCATCATCTCATTGGATTGCTAGATTCTCCTTGCAAATAAGCATGTTCCGTTCAATGAGATACAAGACACTATGTATAGCTACAAGCTTCTTCATGCTTCTAGAGGTGAGTATGTTTCTCTTACCAGAGTGGATGAAACTATAAGTAGATTAGTTCCTCAATAATAGAATTCAAAACTTGAGAGAATAGATGAATGGCTAGTATAGTTTTCAAAGAACTATGCCCATGCATAGTCCACCATAGAATTGGATCCTCCTATGCCATAGTTTCCCTAACCATTTTGACCTCTTTTGAATATCCCCTAAGAGGAAAATTTTGCCCACTTAGTATGAATAATGTTGGCCTATGTAGAATCATGTATCTTTCGAATGTTATAATGAACCTTGCCTTCACCTCAACATCTTGTATAGGGCGAATTTTGTTGGGCCTTTGCACATCACTTCAGGGTCAATGCATATGCAACCATGTGCAAGGGAGTGTTGAGCTTCTCCATTAGCAATTAATGATTGATTGAATGTGTTCATTGTAGAACTCTAATGCGGGGTCTTTCTCTTATACAATTGCCTTCATTTGGCCAAACATACTGTAAACGCACTCATACAACTCTCCAAGACTAGGTGCATTTGTGCCCCCAATCGAATAACTTTGGAGATTGGAGTAATGATGGGAACATTGTGTCTTTCATTAGTTCAAAGAGTGTCACTCTTCACCACTTTCATCACCCTCCTCTCTAGCCCTCCTTAGCGTTGACTTTGAATTGGTGGCCTTTGCTGTCATGACCATTAGTTGCAATGCCTCTTGCAACTCAAACATCCTTTACAAGAGAATAAAGTATCTAGCCTCTATAGGTTTCAAAAGCTCCTTATAAAAGGTCTTGAAGAGTGCATGTGAAGTATCATGGTTGTAGATAAACAATTGCATATCTTTAGCATCATTAATGACCTCTTTGATCCATTTGATTTTACCCATGTACTTGAGTGCATTATATATGGCATGCACACAATGAGGAGCCCAACAAATATCCCGATAGGTTGAGTCAATCATTTTCCCTATAGTTTCACACATTATACATTTGTCACTACTTGTACCACATTCTCTAGCCCAACCCCCTCAAAAGCATCTCCAAGGATTTGGAATTGAAAATCAGCATCCTTGCAGTATCTGGAACAATCAATAGCTCTAAGTAAGGGCCCTTTGTACATGTGACCATAATGTTAATAATGAGTGGGTGATGCTTGATATTTGTCCACCTATACGTGATTATGTTGCATCTACTAGTGACTCTAGTAGCTTTTGTTTTCGCCATTAGAATATTAATCTTGGAATAATTCTCATCCAAGATTGTTGTCCTTAATTTTTTCTTTTCTAGTGGTACAAATGATGGTTGTCGTCAAATTATTTTTGCCACAACCTCGTTATAATAAGGAGATCAAGCCATATGGAATGGATTCGACGGCAAAGAAAAACTTGCCAATGGCATCATTTGCTACATTCCTATTCTGCACATTGAATAACATTGCCACCATGTTTTCATCATCACAGTGATCATTCTACAATTCTCCTTAGGATTTCTTGTGGCTGTCCCAAAATAAATGGAAAATAGAAGTAGAAAGAGTTGAAAGTTGAAACTCATGGATTTGGTTTCGTATTAGTATGAGTAGGATTCCTTAGTGGTAAAGCCATAAGTGCAAGATTGTGGTCATGAACATATC
>VDFB02244032.1:0-81000 GCA_007258455.2 Sequoia sempervirens | reverse complement strand
AGAGATTGGTAGGGTATCCTTTAACGATTACCAACTGAGCATAGTGCTGTGTCCTACACAACTAGAACCTTGCTATTTCACAATCTCGAACTAGTACTCGGATCACAATGAACTAACAGTGTAGTCTCAACTATCACACACCTAGGTGGATGTCGTACCTTTCACTACTTTGGCCAAAGTATTCTCATTCAATACTTCGAATGAAGGTCATCTATCATAAACACTACTCAGGGCCGATTTGACTTGAGGCTTCCTTACTCTATGCATAGGTTTTTTCCTTCAATGGGTGAATCCATCACCCCAAACATCCTACAACCATACTATCCTACTAGGAATGAATAGCATAACATGTAACTATAAAATCCTTCTCCTATACCAGAAACCAAAATTCCTAGGAGTTACACAGGCTTCATCGAGTTAACCTATTAACTAAAGCTGTGGATTGTTTATATTTTCACGATGCATTCAAACCCATCCTAGTACCTAGTATCTATTTCAATCATATTCTCCTCATATGGAGATAATACATATAGTGCAATTCACACATAAATGCATCTCTAACCTTAATGCAATTCACACACTAATGCAAACAGGTATACACTTCAGAAAACATGCATAACCATTCCTTAAAGTAATTTACTTACATGGTGCAACATAGAACTACTTTTTTTATCTTAACTGAAGTATTGAACTCAATGCAATTCCCTAACTATGCACATTCAGTAATTACACTTTTAGATTTATATCAAGAAATACATTCTAGAACATGAAAGAAGAAACAGCATGCCTGGTATATGTCTTTCCCTTTAGAGGATGAACTTGATTATGTTTGCAGCACTTCAGGCCTCCAACAATTCTCAGACCAGACTCTAATTACTTCTCAAAATTGAACTTTACTAAAGATATACAGCTGAAGGGTAAACACAGCTTCTCACTGTGAACTCAGAAAATGTGATGATAGTGATAAAAAAATGACTCCCAGCCAATGGTGAATTCTGCTCTCAGAAATTATGAAATGCTCTCCAGGAAATAGAAGAATTCTCACTCTAAAAGGCATAAACTCGGATTTGGAAAAGTGATGATAAAGAGTGAGAAGGGCAGCTATATATAGAGGCCCCTGCTCAACCATTTTCCTTCTTTACTGGCATGTAAACTGCTAGACAAGGTTTTGAATGCTTCAACTACAAAATGTGGCGAAAATCAGAGGCAAGTCATCCTCTTTTGTTGACAGCAAAGCAAGAATAAATCAACTCTCACATGGTGGAATTCCTTAGTTTGACACCTCCCAGGCGTACTCAGATTTAGGGGCGATATGAAGAAATCTGTTTTGAAAATCCGTTTTAGGAGAAAAGGTCAAGCCTGCTATACTCCCACATTGCCATTTTCATTGCCAAAAGAACAACGTTTGCTTCATTCTCAAAGACCAGTTCTCTACCCGTGTGCTTCAGGCGCGAACTTCTCCAGGCGCGCGACTTTCTCACGGCAGTTTTCTCCATTTTATTTTTAATGAACTCCCAAAAACGTATTTTTCTCCTTTTCAAATGTTTTATTAAAGTCACAAATGAAATATTTGCCATTGTGTTATAAGGAGGTGCGATTCAAATATCTTTAATATTTCCTTTTTATAAAGTCTTCAAATGTATTCGTAGAGTTTTCACGGGATTGTGTGTTTCAATAAAAACTCCAAATATTTAATACTTCATATTTGACTTATTCAAATATTTCCAAAGTAATTATATGAAGTCTTTAAATAAGACTTTACTAAGCAAGTAAAAATTGTTTTACAATTTTACCAAAGTATTTTAAAATTCAATTTCAAAAATTACCCAAAGTAATATAAAATTGATTTCCCGAATTACTTATGGTAATAATATTAAATTCAATTATTCTTATATATTTAATATATATGTATTTATCTATTTCTATTATAGATTTATTTACTCCAATATATATGTGTATATATATAGTTAAATATATTTAAATATATACATATATGTATTTAAGTAAAACTATAATATAATATATACTTATATATTATTAAATATATAAACATTTACATATTTAAATAGCTACACTTATATGTATTAATTGTTAAATATGTATATTGCGAGCCAGTTAGCATACTTTCAATATACATACTTACGTATTCGTGTAAATATGAATATATGTAAATTCCAATAAAATATTATTAGTAACATCATTATTCACAGGCAATAGGTAACGTGGGTATGTATATATATGTATATCACTGTATGCAGTGTACACGTAAATGTATGTATACCATGTCGACACGTACGTATGGTCATATCCATCTGCCGAGCATACGTATGTATTGACATGTATATACATATGGATACGTGTACATTACATACATGTATACACATACTCACTTGACCTATTAACATATATCCATTCACGTTTTCCATAGTAAGTCAGACAAATGAGTAATCATCACTTTCAAAGCATAAAGAAGTAAACATAACTCCTAAAGCCTAAGGATGACTTATCTAGACCAACATAACTAACTTGATTTCATAGGAGCCTACATCGACGGTGTGTTTGCTCAATCGGTAATCATATTGTTTAATTCACTCAAGTTCCTCCCCGAATGATGTCTCTCCTCTGTCTGGAGGAACAGTCTTCATACCTGCACATCATGACATGACATCGGCAGTCATATGCTCATAACAAGGTAAAAACATCTCACAAGTTAGAATAACATTATTCCATAATTGTATACAACATTTAATCAAGACTAAATCATTTAGAAGTAACAATCAAATAAAACCATCATTTAAACAGGACTCATTCATTTAATAACGAGATCAACCATGTTTTATTCATCATCAAGATTCAAACATTACAATCAATTACCCTATGCAATAGTAGCTATAAAATCGGGATGTAACAGAGTATGCAAGTACTAAGCCACTAGGCAAAAAGGATTGTGATGGACAACCTCTTGAGCTTTATATGAAGGCTTCGGGGCGGATCCACCTATGGCACTCCTCTTATGTATTCATTATTGCTTTATGATTATGAATATATTTTGGATATCTAGATATTAATGCTAACAGATATGTTGATTAATATGGTGAATACAGATTCCAATCTAGGGTTATTGCATTAGAAGGACATCCATTTGGAAAGAGGAAACCCTAAACCTAATAAACAAGCGAGTTCTAGAGCAAGGCTGGGTAAGGGACATTACATTTATCAATCTTATATTGAATACAATAGTGTCATGTCCCTTTTTATCGGACTATGGAAATAATTTAATTCAAGTTGCCTAAAAAGTAACTTTAATTTTATAAAAAACAACTTTTGTTTTATTATTAAATTACAAAATATCTAAAAATGATATTATAAAGTGTTTTTAAAAAGGTTGTTATAAGTGATGTAATAAAGTGTTGTTAGGAAAGTGATACAAAGTGCTAATATTTTAAAAGGTTCTTAAGTCAATTTGAAATTACATTTTTGGAGGAAAAAGAAGAAAATAGAAAATAATATTTTATTTCCTCAAAAGTTCTTATAAAAGGAGGAGTTGTGGATAGAAGAAAGATTCCAGCTTATTGTCAATTTCCTATTTTCTTGAATATGAACAAGAGTTTCTTCTTGGGTTTCCCTAGGACGAAAACCCTTTGGCAAGATGGTTTTGAGGATGAAAACCCTCCTAGCCATTTAGGTAATTCCATTCAAGGATTATCTATGTGCTGCAAAGATTGGATTTGGGGATGAAAACTCCAATCTCTTTTGAATGATTCCATTAGGGGTCACCGTTGGTGCGAAATGTTTCCAATTTCTTAGGGTATATGGTGTTTTCTGTTGTGGTTTTCAGTTTTCTATTTGTGAATGTTATTATGGTGACTTGTCGAGTATTCTTCAAAAAATAATAAATCCAATTTAATGTAGAAGATCATTATTATTTATGTTGGTTATTCCAGATTATCTCAGATGTGTATGTTATCAGAATATTATTAAAATGATTTGTTATTAATAATTTTTTGAAGAGCTAAGTATTATAAAGGGAAACCGTTTATTAATTCATTGTTGGTATTTCTTCCCTTGAACATCATACGGGAGCCATATTCACTTTGGCACAGCCTATACAACTTCTCTGTTTGATAATAATTTGGTTACTAAACAATATACTTACAGATTTAAGGAGAAATCATATGGACTTTGCATAAAGAATATGAAGACTGTTTGTGGGCACCAATCGCAGCCCATAAGAAATTACAGCTTCTTTTATCCATGTTTTGTTTTTACAAGGGGGGCAAAATACTGAAATAAATTTGACTCAGATTTATCCATGTTTAATTCTTTTATCCATGTTTATCTATGCACACAAATAATCCTTCATATGCTGCTCATAAGTCTGCTATAGCATATCCTTTTAATTCTGCTATAAATTAGTCTTCACACTTGCTTGAAGATTTGCTATAAAATTTGCTCATAGATCTCTGCTTTTGATTTGCTCCCAAATCTGATTTAGATCTGCTCAACTATCTGACCATAAATGATATTGCATCATTCACTTAACTCCTGTTTAAATCAGCATATCAACCTTTGTTAAATCTGTATAATATTCTTCAGGTGTATTGATTTATTTCTTTTTTATTCCCCCAACTGCCTTTTCCACATTTGCAAACTTGCTTTTATATCTTATTCACTATACAGTCACACCTCTTCATGTGGTTGTTGCCTTTAGTAATGATTAATATTTATTTATTAATCATTATTTAAATCTTAATCAATTCTTCCTTGGTTCCTTAACTATTGTTTCTTGGTGAAGGGTGTGATTCTATGAAGGGAGGCATTCAACATACATATATGGGCAGTTTACTGGGTTGGCAGTTGGCTTCACAGAATGACAGGGCTTGACCATGCCAGGAGTTACAGCTGTATACAAAGGTTGCTGGATAGAGTTCTTTCTAGGATCAATTGGGATCCAGGGGGTTGGTGGACAAGCACAGATGGGTTGTCACTCAGATATCAGATGCTTTGGCAGTGGGGCCGGTTTGCTGTTGTGAATTGCTTGAGGGCAAGCAATTTCGGGAAGGGAGGACTGTAATGCCCCCTTCTCGATAGCGCTTCAGGCAAACACTTAGCCTTCTAATTCCCGAGGCTATTGACGAAGTGGAGGGAATCATTTAGTTAATTACTTAATTTATTGCCTAAGTTTCACTCAAATATTTAAAGGTGATACGAGTAATTAATTAAATCTATTTTGTAAGTGACTTTATGAACTTTATTTAAAGTGACTAATGAAATATTTATAAAAAGAAACTTTATAAAAAGTTCATAAAGTCACTTACAAAATAGATTTAATTAATTACTCATATCACCTTTAAATATTTGAGTGAAACTTAGGCAATAAATTAAGTAATTAACTAAATGATTCCCTCCACTTCGTCAATAGCCTCGGGAATTAGAAGGCTAAGTGTTTGCCTGAAGCGCTATCGAGAAGGGGACATTACAGTTTCACACTTTCATTACATCATGAAGACTCTTTTAACAAGCTCATCCATACATTAATGATAATATGCTGAAACCCCTCATCACATGATTTTTACATCAATGACACCTTTGTCTTTTCAACTTTCACATCAATGACAACATTTCCAACACTATACATATTATAATATCATACTCTTAATACTAACAAGATGGAGTGAATTGACTACTCTCCAAGATAAATCATAGAGATAGGTTAACATCCTCAATTTTTCTCATTTTCAATGGGTTGAATAGTACCATACGATGATAAAGGCCAAACTATGTGCATTGTATCAAATAAATTTATTAATGCATAGCTTGATGATAGATGCTTCCTAAGCAAAAAGATGCAAATCGAATAAACCCCATTATTTCATGAAAGCATCATAGTCATTGGATTAGCCTATTATGTCGATCCTCGTAGGCTAGTGGTTCTGGATAGAGGGTCACTTGAACGGGCACTTGGTCGGTTAAAGGCAGTATTGGTATTCGGAGTGTGGTGACGTGGTGGAATTGCGCGTTTGGCGTGCTATGGGAGATTAAAATATTGTTTTTCATCACTGTTTCACCTTCTAAGGCTTTGGGGACCATGTGCCTATTAATTCAAGGGGTTAAATTCTATTTTTCAGTTACTATTCATCACTTAAGTGAAAAAGTTATAACTTTAATGAATAGTGTTTTTTAAAGTGAATAGTGTTTTCAATGACAAATTATAAGAAAAGGAGAGAAAGTTCGAACTTCTTCATGCTTGAGATTATTTTGTTGAATGAAACTTGAAGTGTGGAGTTTGGGAGAGAAGGAAACTAGGGTTTCCCGATTTCTGCAGTGGGTAAGCCTGGATTGGGCTTGTAGTTAGGATTTGGCATCTTGAAGGTGTGAAAGACCACCCTAAAGTGCTGGTTATTTTCTTGTTGCTGCTTTTTGGAGCTTGGAATTGCTGATAACAAGTTGTTGGAGGCATCTTTCGAAAGGGTTTTTGCTGCCAGCATCTCCATTCACCATCTAGAGGTAGTTATTTGCATTTTGGAAGTTTTTGAAAGCTGATTTCTTCATCTACAGCCAGCCGCACCTTCTTGAGGGTTTGATCAGCTTGGAGGAAATAAAACGCCTCATCTTTGTGGCTGCTTTCTTTCCCTAAGGGGGCGCCCTTAGTATTAGAAGCTATTTCTTCAAACATTCGGTGGAAGAAAGTTGTAAGTAAGTTTTTATGTGCATTTTAATGGGCGCGGGTACTGTAGCAGTCACTGTTCACAGTGAAGTTTGGCTGTAAGTAGAATTAAGACATAAGATGTATTGCCTCCTGAATTTGATGCTAGTTATCTATGCCATGTAAGCTCTTATATCATGTAGAATGCATCTTAAAGGTCATTTTGAATCTTGCTTGAGTATCTCTTGAATTGTATGCAAGCCGTCGCATTATGTACTCTCTCTTGTAATGAAGAAAGTCTATTAATTATGAATTTGGGACTTCTTGTGTTATCAATTGAAGTTTAGTTCATTTCGGGTTCATATTACATGCAATTGATTGTTAAATTTATGTATATCATTGGCATTAATTCCCAAACACAAGAAAGACAAACACCAACACCCTAATCAGACCTACAAGCACCGTGAAATCATTGCAGTAGAGGCCCGTGTTGGTTTCAAAAGAGAATTTCAAGAATTAAATTTGGGGGTTTTTGAGTCAAGTCCAGTCATTTCATCACAGCAACAGTGCATCTTTTATAAACAAACTATAACTTATGACACTAGCATGTTACCTTGCGGTCTCAGCACCTTGAGGAGTGTGGAAACTATTTATCAGCAAAGCTGTCGCAGTGCCGCTAGGATATGTGAGCTTGTAATCTATGACCATTACCTGCATCAGAAAAAATGCAATTTCAATAAATACAAAGCATAATTTCCTACTCATTTCTATAATGGGTGAATGAAAACAGCATGATTAATCAGCACTCTTATGCCATATCTACATGATTTTGTTTACTATAGTGCATATCTTGGTGAGCAAATCAAAACAATCATGAAAAAATGTCTAGGAAAGATTTTTTACAAGTGTAGAAATAGTTTCTTTAGTATCACTAAAACTAAGATATTTAAGGTAACTAAAACTTAAGGCATCATTCTGTCCCTTCTGGTCTATTTATTTCTTATAACTGCAATCCTAAAATGTTTATAGATCGGATAAGGAAAAGCACTCAATATAACCAAGATGTAATGAGATGTGAGCTGTAATACACAGCTAATTACTAATGTCCCTGTCAAAGTCAAAGCAGTTATTCCTTGCTAACATAAATTTTTCAATTGCACTTAAGCGTACACAAATCAAAGAGAGGTATTCAAGGATTCATTTAAGTTACTTGTTTTCTTCCTTCACCTGCATGTAGTCTATGACTTAAAATTAAAGCATCTTCCATACCTCCAACCTATAGATACTCTCTAGCTTTTTAACAATGTTTCCACAGAATTGATTGAGACAACAGCCTAAGATTTTAGCTTAAATCATATAGTTTACTACATATGTGACTAAAGTCATGTAATTTCCACAGTCCACAATGATAGATTTGATATCTTTCTGGATTTAACTGTGTAGGAGTTTTTCATCATCAAATCCTACATGGTTAAATCCAGAAATATATCAAATCTACATATGTGATGTCATTCAAAAAAAGCTTAAACTTGTCTCCCACATGAATAGGACAAACTAGCTCACTTGTGATTATCTTAAAAACAAAGCTTTATTGTGAACCATAGTTACCAGATTTAGCCGGATATGGTCCAAATACGGCTGGATCTCGATTTTTTTGACTGAACAGATCTATCTGATCCAGTCCAGCTTTTTCAATTCCTATAGAAATTTCACCAATTTTTTCTAAATTGCAAATTTCTGATATTTTTTAGCCTCCATATTTTTGAACCCGGTAACTATTTTGTAAATAATGTAAATAAATACTTTGAATTTCATGAATAACACAAATAAGGACTTTGTAAGGAACATACACATTATTTCACCATGGGATTCATTTATGTTATGTATTTTCCCCTTTACAATCCCTATGAATGGCCAAAATAGAAAGAAATTGCAAACTATAGTAATGTTCATGAGGAAGAACACATAGACGCTTAGTTAGGTGGATGACCATTAGCAAACCTAAAGGTAGATGAGCAACCCTTCAAGTGATTTTAAAATTTTCCTAAAAATGTCATGCAATCTAAATTATTATTTTTTTATATGTTTTTATACCATAAAAACTTTTTAACACTCCTAATTGCTAATTAAAGCTTCTTATTTAACAAATTATCCTTATATCAAAAAAAATTATACGCAATGGTGGTTTGTGAATCCTTAACAAATCACGTTGCTCTAATCATGAGTAAAGTTGGTTTGAAATAACCCCTTACAATTTTTTCAATTTTTCATTAACAATTTCACCCGTCAACGTTAGCAAAACCAAAACCAACACTGAAATGTAGCCCTACACCAAGAATGTACACCAAGATCCCAATGATGGGCGAGGTGTGAAGATATGGCGTCGGGGATCGTTAGCTAGTAAACTGAAATGCTGGAAACACAAATTATCCAACTCGACCACTTATTCAGCGGGAGTAGATTGACGGCTCAGCCGATCAGCATGATGAAGAATGCAAGTACATGAAAAGTAAAGACAGTGAGGCCTGTCTCTTCCACCAAACGGTGGGAATGAAAGAGCTTATGCAAGAAAGAGTAAATAGAGCGACGGGGCCTGCTCTCTTCCACTAAAAGTGGGAATACAATACCGATTTGCAGAAAAGTAAGAGAGTTGATCAATACTACTAATTCAGCATTACAATGGAAGTGTAATCTGCAAGTAGCCAAGTATTATTGCTGACCAAGTAGCTGCAAATGATAACAAATGTTTTCCAAACTTCAAGAGACTCACAACCATGAAAAATGAGCTCAAAAACTCCAACTACTACAATCTAATATAACAGACCAGCAAACTGAAAATGCAAACCAGCAAGCTATGCTCCCAAAGAAATGCTCATAACTTCATGAGATCCCCTCCAAATGACATGAAACTGAATGTAGTTGAAACCTAGGAGGAGGGTGCCCAAGATAGAATCAGAAAACAGATGCAAACACCCCTAAATATTTTATGCACGCAAATCAAGGCACCAGCATGCAAAAGTCCAACTTTCAAGAGGGGCGACCAGCAAGAACAAATCTATTTCTTATTAATAAATTCTGAAACTCAGCAAAGTGGGACGCCTAGGGCATAGTATATGAATGAGCAACTACCTAGAAGCCAATAAAAATCACACCAAGACTTGTATTTGAAAATCTCCTTCAGCACTACAAAAACCAGCAACCACAAAACTGATAAAAGCATCAATAATTCCAACTATAAAGCTCAATCTGCATTCTCTGAGTAAGAAGCAGTCTCAATTCAGCTAGGTGTTATCTTTTAAACACGAAACCGAATACTTGCTAGGAGGTATGCATTCCTCGAAGCCCAAGCCTAAAACAATTTCAACAGCATTTCATTTCAATGTAATAAGCAATGGATGATCAAATGAAGAGCCCAGCACTCTTATTTATAACCTTTTTTCACCTCAATTTCAAAATCACTTTTCCATCCAAAAGGGACGCCCAAATGAAACTCACATTCACCTTTCATTTTACTACATTTGAATTTCATGTCGACTCCTTGACCAAGTCGTCCCAAGCAAGAGAGGAGAAATACTTTACAAAAAGTAAATATATCTTAAAGTAGATGTCCAATTCTCCTTAAGTGAAAAACTTTATAAAAGAGCAATTATATTCTCCAAGCTAGGTGTCCAAGCAATTAAGTGAAATACATTATAATTTGACTTAAATATTTCTCCAAAGTTGTCCTCCATGCCTTGGCCAAACATTTCACTTAAAATGTTATTTCATCAAATATCAACTTGCCAAAATAATCACCTCAAATGTTGGAGACCAAATTGAATAAACTAACCTGCCAAAAATAGCCACTGCACTAAACTATTGAACTACTGCCAAAAATAGCACTTACTAAAAATAGCATACTGCTAAAAATAGTAAGTTGTTCCAAACTCATTTTGACCACAAATCGAGCAGTTGTCGTGACTTACTAAAAATAGTAAGTTCGGAAAAGTCCTTTGTTTCAGTTGCATGTCACATCACCGCGAAGCTCTCTAAAAACCCAGAAGGAATCCAGAATCCAAACTGTAAAACACCAACATGCAAGCCTCCAAACTACCAAAGAATCCGCCAGAAATGCATGTCATTATCTTGTCATGCATGTTACCTCATCCTGAAGCTCTCCAAAAACCCAGAAAGCTCCACCAGACATGCATTAGAAACTCTCGCATACAAGCCTTAAAAATTGCCTGTAAAAGTGGAAACCCTAATTTCCATTTCTGCTTAGCCTACGAGTTTCTGGAAATAGGCTAAATCCAAATGAAGAGTGTAAGGCTAAATTGGGGACATTACATGGTTACTCCAAAAGTTGCATACAAAATTATACGTAGGTTACTTTAAGGGGATTTAGTCAAAGAATTTAAGGCTGTCACAAATCAGAGCATCTTTATTGCTTTTTTTGTAAGAGGAATCACTTGTTCCTTTTGTTCTTTCATTGAATCTTACTTTGTCATTTCTTCTCCATTTCATCTAATTCTCATTGTTTCATGGGAACAAGTCCCCAAGATCCAAGTGATGTCCCAAACATCTGGGGGACCTAGGGATTTGGACGGGGCATCCCAGCCCCATCTCCCTTTTTTCGAATTTTTTTGGAATGTTCCCTAGAAATCTTCTAAAATAGGAGTATCCCCTCCCCATCCCCCCTTTTGAGGGATTTCTTGGCATCCCCTGGCCTTCCCCAAGATTTTAAGGCATTGCCCACATCAAACACATAAACAATCACAACCAATAAAATTAGAAACATTATAAAACAAATGTATCCCTATAAAAGAGGGCCCCCTACCAAAAAATCATTTAAGTTGATGTTTTGCATTCATCAAAAAGGAAGAAAGGAGAAGAGGGAAGAGGAAGAATTTCTGAGATATGAATTGCATGATGGCTTTGAATCCTAAAGTTATTTCTCAATAAGCCTATGTCCTATGCATGATGCAAAATTTCTTTTCTTGGCATCTCTCAATATAAATCACGTTCATATTATGTCTATGATTATTGGTCTATCCAATGGATTATGAAATCAATGCATTGGTGTAATCTCCCCTTTTCTAGCCCGCATTGTATGATGTTGTCGTTAGCCTATTTCCCCTTGGTTCTGTAGGCTAACCAGGGCTTTTAAGGAATCTTGAGGATTTTTGGCCTATGCAATTTTCGTTGTAGGTCAATCTGGGCTATCTGGAGGCAGTTTTGGTATACTTACTATTTTTAGTAAGTCATTAATGCTATTAATAGTAATTCATCAAGTGGGCCATGATCTCCGGTAACAGTGCCTTTTCAATGGAAAGTTGGTTATTAACGCCAGATGATTTCAGTTCCATTGGTTTAATTCGTCTTCACATTAATAAAGTTCAAATTATAAAGTTAAATCCAATTATTTGACTTTACTAATGTGAGTCTAAAGTTAAGTGGGAAAATGAATAGTAAAAGGGGCCCCTTATTTTAAAATACATGAGACATCAAAACGGCAAAAAGGAAGTTTATATTTTATCCCACATTGGTCAAAAGTGTGAATGAGCTTGTTGTACCCAAGCCAATTTTTTTGCTTCATCAAGGCATTTTGCTTAAAAAAGTCTAAACCTTGCTAAAATGATGTGAAATACAGTTTTTTGGGCAATATCAAGCATGGAGTTTGGTCAGTGTTGTGTCAGTCTAAAGCAGTACCTGTTGATCAGACCCTAAATCGGAGGCTCAGAACGAGGCATTTCACGATGGAGGAGCATTTCACAACGACAATTATACCTTTGCATGGTCATTTAAGTGACCAAGACGAAGATTTCAGTGATCAATTTATGAGGATTTCTCAGGCAAAAGCAAAATTGCGCCCCTGTAGCCCAGGAGCGCCCTTCTTTTTGAAGGCCCAAATTTTGTGACATGTGCTCATAAACGCAATCAATCTCTTCAGAATCAGCCCAGTTATCCGATGAACTATCCTACAAGGTTATCTGAGGTCTACAGCTCCGGTAACTGACGTCAGAAGTTGAGGTTTAGAAGATTGAAGATTGCAAAAGCTTGTCACTTTTCAACTTTTGCACCCCTGTAGCTCAGGGGCACCCTTCTTAAAGAGGGGCTAGATCTTGGCATTCCTGCCTGTTAATGCATCTAATCTCTTCACGGCTAGTTTGGCTATCCGACGAGTTATCGAATGCAGACATCCGAGACCCAGAGCTTCGGCAGTCAAGGTTAGAAGATGAGGTTACAAGGAGACTTCACATCACAGAAACTTCCTTTAATGATGAAATTGCGCCCCTGTAGCTCAGGGGCGCCCTTCAAGATGGCTCCTGAGATGGTTGAGATTGCATATGAGGTCTTCCTGACATCTATGCTACTCTAGTCCGGTTTCGCAACGCACCAGTCAACCAATCAATCCGATATTTTGAGAGATCGTGGCAAAGATTCTACCAGGCACGTAAATCAACGGGTGGAGAAACATGAAATTCACTGTAGCCTCTGTAGGCCAGGGGCGCCCAGCCTTTAGGCCTGTCAGATGGGGTTATTTGCTTTCGAAGTCTTCACAGGACTTGTGTGCAATTACTCCAACTATCCAACGAGCCCAGCCGTCAGCCTCCGAGATTTGGCATACGCTCATACGTGCAAGGTCTTTACGAAATACTGAAAAACGAAGATAGCTCAGAAAATGGCCAAGTCTGGTCGTATATTCCATCTTGGGAAAGGCGCCTTTCTCTTTGAGGTCTTAGAAGCAGTTTTCTTGCTTCGTCACCTCCAGAGTCATCTCTCGTAGGTCCTTCTGGCTACACGTTGAGACAGACGATGCACGAATCAGGTCACCCCAGCTCTTGATATTAGAGGTCAAAGAAGGGCATATGGTTGAGTGTTGTACTTTTATCAAAATGGTGTTTGAGCCTTTTCAAGCCAGGGGCGCCCTTGCTTTTGGGGTCCTTAATACAGCTTTCAAGTGCCTTGCGTACAGTCGTTGGATGCAGAATACTTCTAGTCACGCAATGAGCCTATCATCCAGTCAGTTGGGTTCACCGTTCATCGTCAACAGTCATTTGAAGCGCCAGATGGCAGTATGGAGAAATGGCTAAGTCTGATGTCTGAAAATCAATTTAATCAAAGGCGCCTAATTTTTTGAGGTGTTAAATGATGGATTTTGCAATGATGACTCCCAGCAGGCATTTCTTCCTTGCTTTGCAGGGTTCACATTGAATATTCCTGCTCAATCTCAACATCACCCGGTCACCTGAAAAATCAGTGTTGAATATGGCCAATTATAACTTTGTAGTCAGCTACAAAATAGGAAGTTAATAAAAAACGTAATATCTTGAGCAAATGGACGCCTATGAGGACAAATCAGGACTTTTTGAAATCAGTGAAGTTCGTCGGATGAGTCCAAGAGCTCAACGTGGTTTGTCAACTGATTAAAATAATATTAAATATTTATTTTTGCATATTTGAGCATTAAATGGCGATTTTCTTAAATTGGCGCCTCTTTGTGTTGGATTTTCAAATTGCATGATAAATATTTTTATTATTATTTTTATTCTGGACTTCAAGTCAATCTCAGTTCAAACTAGGGGGGTCCAATCAGAAGCTTTCTATTTCAGTCGAGGTTTTTAAATATTGCAGTTAGCATTACGGTGCGAATTTTCTCTATTTATTCATGGCGCCATCATTAAACATTCATTCAGCTTGAGCAAAATTCGTAGTTCTTCAAGCGCAGAGGCGAATTTTCCAGATTGGGGCGAATTTATCATCAACAATCAAATCAGAAGCATCAAATAATTCCTTTTTTCCAGGTGCAAGTTCACAATCATCAACAAATTTGAAGAACAATGTTACATCCCAAATTGTGACGTTACAATTTACCATTACTAGATAGAATAAATGTGAATTCTGAAGGTAAATTAATGATGCATGTACCTCGTTTTCAATATGAATGTTGTTTCATTTGATGTTATTTTTGGTGAAATACTGCATAAAGGAGAATAGAGGTTATTGATTTATGAATAATCTAACTTTTGAAATGTTTCATGTATTCTGCTTTGTTATGAGCATATGACTGCCGATGTTGTGACATGGTATGCAGGAAGCAGGTTTGTACCTCCAGGCAAAGGAGAGATATCACTCGGGGAGGAACTTGGTCGGGTAAACAGTGACGAGTACCAATTGGACCAACACACACACAAACTATAGACTGAGTAAGCTAAGTCATTGTTGTGGTTAAGGGTAAGTCATCCGCAGGATTGTTTAGTATCATTAGGAGTCGTATCTACTTCTGAATGTGTAAATAAGTGATGCTTGCCAGTATAACCTTATAAGGAGTAATGTTTCTTGTTAGAGGAGGGTACGTGTATATATACATATGAAAACGATATGTACAAGTATCCATAAATGCATTCATGTCGATACAACGTATTAAGCGTATGGATATGCCATACGTGTGCATCGATAAAAGTGTATTTGTGAATACTTATACGTAAGGTAAATATATAAGTATATACACATGAATACGTATCACAGCTAACCTGTTGTTATAAATATATTGTGTCGGTATATAACCTCTGAATTTATAAATACACATATATATACATATACATAATTACGTATAATATTGACTGGTTCATAGCATACATACGTATAATGTAGATGTATATACATGTGTAGAAATAAAGATAAATATATTTATATATTTAATATTATATTAAAATATAAATATAATATAGTTTTTACAAATAAAGATATGTTTACGATATTATTTAAATTGGTAATTTAAATAATTATACATAAATATATATTGTAAAGTAAAACTATATTATATAAATATTTTAATAAAATAAAATATATATAGATGTATTTAAATAAAAGATTTAAGTGAAATTTAAAATAGCGAAATGAGACTATATCATGAATTAGAGAAAATAACGTTTTCTTAAAAATGACGATTATCTCTAAAAACGTAAATACTTCTTTGATTCGAAATATATTAAGAAGAGTTAAGTAATTGAAATATGAAATACTTCATTGAGTAGAGACGAAATAGAATTTTTAAAAAAGGTAAAATCTGTAAAAAAAAGCCATTCCCGTGGAAACCGCGCAGGAAGAAATCGCGCGACTAGGGCAAAAGCAACCAAAAACGACAGAGATAAATTCGCTAAAATGGTGTTGTGGACGCCATCCGGCCTGGGAATTAGTCTCTCATTAAACTAAACTGATTTCTACCTGTTGAAATACGCATTAACCTGTAAGTGGCCTTTTTCAGTTTCGAGTTGAAATTTTCATGATCTGCTGGCTTAAAGGAAGTCGAATCACCTTCATTTTTGGTGACTTAGGGTTTAAAGATCCGCCAGGTATCATTTTTACTATATCTGGGCTCTTTGTTGTCATTTGGCATGCCTCAATATGAGGAAATCCGTTGCACTTCGGGCCTATAAATGGACGCCCAGCCATTCAATGTTAGAGGACTGGAAGAATCCGAGTTTATCATTTTATATAGCTTCCTTAATCTATCTCTGTTTGAGCTGTGAGTAAACTTTATTAATGCTGAGAGAAACCTTACACATTTTCTGAGAACAGAATATTACCAATTGCTGAGAGACATTCCCTGTTATTTTCTTCATCACTTGTAAGTTCATAGTAAGAAATTGAGATTACTTTCAGCTATTGAAAGTGATTAATTTCTGAGGAAGAATTTGAGAATGGTCTGAGAGTGCTGAAAGTCGTTTGTTCAAGATTTGAGGAGCTGCAAACCCATTCAAGGTCATCCCTTAAAGGAAAAGGCAAATACCAGGCATGTTTCATTCTTCATGTTGTTGAGCATGTTTCTTGTTAAATAACTAAAAGAATAAAATGCTGAATGTACACATTAGGGAATTGCATTGAGTTCAATACTTCAGTTAAGATAAACAAAGAAATGATTCTATGTTATATCATGTAAGTAAATTCGAGATATAGGAAGGCTAACGCATGTTCTATTCTATTAAAGAGTAAATTATATAAATTGGTAGACGGATTTACTAATCTATTGAAGAGTAAATTATATTAATTGGTAGACGGATTTACTGATCTGTTGAAGAGTAATTTGCATTATTGACTCCATATAAGGAGTGTATGTTTGAATATAGCTCTTTAAATACTAAGGAATGAAATGAGGGTATTTAATAAGTTACCGATCACAACTAGTTGAAGATTAACTTAGTCAAGTTATTAAAAGCTCCAAGGATGAGAAAGTCCCGTATAACGGAGTTAGTTGTGAGTTCTTGTTAAATTGTTCTCCATTCTAGCAGTTAGTTTGTTGTAGGAAGTCTAGGGTACGGACTACCCCGATAGACCAACCTACGCGTAGGGTAAGATAGCCTCAAGTCAAGTTGAACCTGGCTAGTGTATGTGACAAATGACCTATGTTCTTCATTGAACGTAACACTTTGGCCAAAGTAGTGTAAGGAACCATTTAGTTGTTGTACTACACTGTCAGTTCACCGTGATCCCGAAATACATCCTAGTTTGAGTATTGCCGATTGCACGAAAGCTAGTTTTGTAGGATCACAGCACTATGTCCAGTTGGTAGTCGTTAAAGGTTACCCAACCAATCTCTTCTTCGAAGGGAGGGCCGTTCATTGTAAAATGATCGTGCAGGGGACCGCATTATAAGTCCGTGGTTGGCGGAAAAGCGCTCGAGTGATGTTTCTCCTCCTCAGCAAGCGGCCGATGTACCAAGATTTGAAAGGACGGATTCCTGGACCTTCTTACTACTATTTGTTCTAAAGCTCATTGGAGCTATGTTAGTTAAGGTACGTATTCGTGTTTCATGTACTTGTGGAGTTATTATATTGAAATGGAATCTTTGTTGTATATTAATATGGCAATTTGTTCATGTTTTGTCAATAAAGAAAAAGAAAAATTCTATTGCAATGACATGATTAACACGTTTACATACTTGTAGGATGTAAATTATGAAAATTTTAATTTTACCGAAGGGTCGGGTAATAGTTACAAACAAGAGGTGATTTTAATAGAACATAGAAAAAACGTCTTTTCCCCTCTCTGATTCTCAAAATTCTCTCAGATTTCAATTCGCATGTTCCTAAAATTGGCAAATTTTGGCAAGTTTGATCATCTGGATTGATTCTATATACCTTCCTCGAATTAAATTCATGTGCTTGAATTTTCAGGAATTTTTAACTCCAGAGCATCAGTTCTCGAGGCTCTAATTTTCTCAATTGAAAATTCCTTGCATGGTCGAGTAGAAGTCAAATTTTCGCAAATCTAACATTCTGGGTTGTCTTAGAATATTTTTCTGGACAAAACCCATATCTCAGATTTTTTCGTGAAAATTGCTCTCCGATAGGCTATTTTTAGCCTCAGCAAGGTATTTTTAGCTTTCCAGAAAACTTGTCAGAATATAGCCATGTTCACAGTCAATAGGCAAGTTTTTCAAAGTGCAGTACACGCAGACTGAATTCAAGATCAAATTGGTCTTAATTCATGATTGCATCAGAAAAGCTGAGACCGATTTGTATCAAGTGCATTCAAAGGGTTGACAGGCGTAGTCACTCAAATCCATACGGTTGCATGCCTCGTATAGCTGATTGTCTTCCAAGTCTGGTTTAGAGAGTTGATATCGTTGGAATTTTGCGTGTATAGCAAGTTCACGCTGTATTTCACAACTGTGAGGCAGGCGCAATGAAACTTTGCGCTTCATCATGCAACACTCTTTCATTAAGGAAAAAGCATCGGGTCATCAAGCCGCAGTAAGATAGGTGGCCATCATTTCGGGCCACGAGCCGCCAAAGTTACCAGCCAAGAAATGCTAGCTTGAGGTGCAAAGATTGCCAAGATTGCTCAAGTTACAACAAGGAAGAATTGTGACACCTTTTAGATGTTGATGCAACAACAACCTCGTGAGGGGTTACCGTAATGTCCCCATTCTTTCACGAGCATCGACGGTGGATTAGCCTATTATGTTGATCTCGTACAATGGTTCCGGATAGAGGTCACTTGAACGGGCACTCTGGTCGCAAGAAAAGATGATTGGTATCCTGAGTAAGGTGACGTGTGAATTTCATGCCGCTTACGTGTTATTGAGCTAAAATATTGATCTTCAATTTTATTTCACTTACTCAGTTGGGGGCCATGTGCCTATTAGTTCACGGGGTTAAATTCTATTTTTCAGTTACTATTCATCACTTAAGTGAAAAAGTTATAACTTTAATGAATAGTGTTTTTTAAAGTGAATAGTGTTTCAATGACAAATTATAAGAAAAGGAGAGGAAGTTCGAACTTCTTCATGCTTGGTTATATTTTGCTGATTGAAGTTTGGAAGTGTGGAGTTTGTGGAAGAGAGAAACTAGGGTTTCTCAATTTCAGCAGTGGGTAAGCCTGGTTTGGGCTTGTAGTTAGGATTTTATGCATCTTGAAGGTGTGAAAGACCACCCTAAAGTGCAGGTCTGAGTTTTGCTTGATTCGTGGGAGCCATATCTTGCTATTTTCAAGTGTTAGAAGTCATCCATTGCAAGAGAAATCGCTGTTAGAGGTTCCATTCACGTTTTTGAGGTCGTGGCTTGCTTTTTGAAGATTGTTGGAGCTGATTTTGACCACCTACAGCCAGCCGCCATCATGTGAGGGTTTCTACATCTTCTAGTAAGAAAAACGCCTTCATATTGTTGCTGCTTTCTTTCCTAAAAGGGGCGCCCTCTTATTTAGAAGCTTTTTCATCAAGAAATCGGTAGGGGAAGTTTGTCATTTAATTTGTATGAGCATTTTGGTGGGCGCGGGTACTGTAGCAAGCACTGTTCACAGTGCATTTGGCTGCAAGTTTGTCTTTAGTTGTAAATGGTGTCTCATTCCAAAATGTATGAAAGATATATAATTTTAGCACTCTATTGTAATGAAGGAAGTCTCTTAGCTAGTGTATTGAGTTCCTTTGAAGTTATCATTCTAAGTTTAGTTTAATTTGAGTTCTTTATATGCATATGGTTGTAAGAAAATTATTAAAATCATTTGGCATCAAACCACAAAAACACCAAAAACAAGAAAAGCATATTACAAACCAAAATCAGACCTTTAACGAGCAAAAATCAAATCAGCGGTGAGTTTGGTTCATCACGGTGGTATCAAAGCATATCACTACAGTGGTAGCAGAGTGGATCACCGGAGTGTGGTTCATTACGCTTACTATGCTCGGAGATCATGGCCGTGATCGTTCCCACTCATGATAGACATTAACACAGAGTTAAACTTGGTGTTACCTTCAAGTTAACACGTTGTCGATGGGGTTATTTGTCAAGTCTTCACAGACTTGTGTGTAATTACTCCAGCTATCCAACGAGCCCAGCCGTCAGCCTCCGGGATTTGGCAAACGCTCGTATGTGCGAGGTCTTTGCAAAATACTGAAAAACGAAGATAGCTCAGAAAATGGCCAAGTCTGGTCGTCTATTCCATCTTGGGAAAGGCGCCTTTCTTTTTGAGGTCTTAGAAGCAATTTTCTCGCTTCGTTGCCTCCAGAGACATCTCTCGTAGGTCCTTCTGGCTACGCATTAAGATAGACGATGCACGAATTAGGTCACCCCAACTTCCGATATCAGAGGTCAAAGAAGGGCATTTGGTTGAGTGTTGTACTTTTGTCAAAATGGAGTTTGAGCTTTTTCAAGCCAGGGGCGCCCTTTCTTTTGGGGTCCTTAATACAGCCGTGCCTTGCATATGCTTGTTGGATGCGTATTACTTAGTCACACAGTGAGCCTATCATCCAATCAACGGGGTTCACTGATCATCGTCAGCAGCCATTTGAAGCGTCAGATGGCAAAGTGGAGAAATCGTTGTCTGATGTCTGAAAATCAATTTAATCAAAGGCGCCTAAGTTTTTGAGGTGTTAAACGTTGGATTTTGGTGTTGATGACTCCCAAAGCATTTCTTCCTTGTTTAAGGTGCTTCGCATTGAACATTCACCGCCTCAACATCACCCTACCTGAAAACTGTTGAATATAATAATTTTAACTTAGTAGTCAGCTAAAATAGGAAGTTATTAAAATGTAACATCTTGAGCAAATGGACGCTATGAGGACAAATCAGACTTTTTGAAATCAGTGAAGTTCACCGGATGAATCCAAGAGCTCAATGTGGTTTGTCAACTGATTAAAATAATATTAAATATTAATTTTTGCATATTTGAGCATTAAATGGCGATTTTCTTAAATTGGCGCCGCTTTGTGTTGGATTTTCAAATTGCATGATGAATATTTTTATTATTATTTTATTCCGGACTTCAAGTCAGTCTTAGTTCGAACTGGAGGTGTCCAATTAGAAGCTTTCTATTTCAGTCGAGATTTTTAAATCTTGTAGTTAGCATTATGGTGTGAATTTACTCTATTTATTCATGGCGCCTATCATTAAAGATTCATTCATTTTGAGCAAATTGAAGTTCTTCTTCAAGCAGAGGCTTAATTTTCCAGATTGGGGCGAATTTATCATCAGCAATCAAATCAGAAGCATCAAATAATTCCTTTTTTCCAGGTGCAAGTTCACAATCATCAGCAAATTTGAAGAACAAGAGGCGATTTTAATAGAACATAGAAAAAACGTCTTTTCCCCTCTCTGATTCTCAAAATTTTCCTCGTGATTTCAATTGCATGTTCCTGTAAATTGGCAAATTTTAAGAAAGTTTGATTATCCGATTGATTCTATAGCTTCCTCGAATCAAATCCATGCGCTTTGAATTTTCAGAATTTTTTAACTCCGCAGCATCGCCTCGAGGCTCTAATTTTCTCAACTGAAATTTTGCATGGTTAAGTAGAAGTCAAATTTTCAAATCGACATTCTGGTTGTCTTAGAATCTTTTTCTCGACAAACCCATATCTCAGATTTTTCGTGAAATTGCCTCCGACAGGCTATTTCTTTAGCCCTCAATGGTATTTTTAGCTTCCTTAAAACTTGTCGTAATATAGCCATGTTCAGTCAATAGGTTTAGTCAGAGTGCAAGACACGCAGACTAATTCAAGATCAAATTATCTTAATTCATGATTGCATCGTAAAAGTCGACCGATTTGTATCGTGTGCATTCAAAGGGTTGACAGGCGTAGTCACTCAAATCCATACGGTTGCATGCCTCGTATAGCTGATTGTCTTCCAAGTCTGGTTTAGAGAGTTGATATCGTTGGAATTTTGCGTGTATAGCAAGTTCATTTGCATTACTCACAACCAGAGTGTGCGCAATCAAACTTTGCAATTTCATCATGCAACACTCTTTCATTAAGGAAAAGCATCAGGGTCATCAAGCTGCAGAAGAGATAGTGGCAATCATTTCAGTTACGGAGCCGCCAAAGTTACGAGTCAGTAAAATGCTAGTTTGAGTGTGCAAAGATTGCCAAGATTGCTCAAGTTGCTAACAAGCAGTGAATTGTGATGACCTTTAGATGTTGATGCAGTCAACAACCTCGTGGAGGGGTTACTTGCTCGAGATCACGGCCAGTAGACTTAAGTTCCCACCTCTCATGATAGACATTACACACAGGAGTTAAACTTGGTGTTACCTTTTCAAGTTAACTCGTTGTCTCATCTCATGCATATCTATTATGGGATTATCTTTATTCACTTGGAATTGTATTTAGGGTTTACGTTAACTGATGGTAGTGTTCCAGTTAACTTCCTTTTAATAAGGACGTGCATGCTTGCACATTGTCCATTCTTAGATTAATTGTATCGATTAACTGATGGTAGTTTTCCAGTTAACTATATAGTTTACTTTATTAGGGTTTAGCAATAAATCTTGCATGCATTGCAAGACTGTAGTTGACTCAAGGTGATTTTAGGGTTACCTACACCTTTCGATGTCTATAAATAAGAGCTTTTGCTCATTTGTACATAACTTTTGTGTGATAGCATACATGTTGTGCCCACCTTGCCTGTAGTATCGCTATTATTGTATCTGCTCAAGAACTTTTGCACAAGAGAGAAATATATGTTGTGCCTACCTTGCCTTCAATATTGCTCGTTTTGTATCTGTTCATGAGTATTTACTATTATGATGAATTGTTATGCCACTTGGGTCTCATGCAATTATGATGGTGAATTCTTGCTTTATTTAGATATAGTGGCTAGTTTGATCGTAGATTGTATGCATGTCTTGCCTATGCAATTTATTGTCCTAGTTGGCTATCCTTCATGTTTTGTGTTCAATAAACTCGTTCAGATTGAGCTGATAGATGTGCCACCTTGCCTTCAAGTTGAGAATTTGTATTTGGTTATCGTGTGATGTGTGTGAATAATAAACTTATTCAGATTGAGCTGATAGTTGTGCCACCTTGCCTTCAAGTTGAGAATTTGTACTCAGTTTATCGTGTGTTTTCATTTCCAATAAGCCTATTCAGACAAGCAGATAGTTGTGCCACCTTCCCTTCACGTTGTGAGTTTGTACCCGGCTTATCGTCATATAATCATTCCCGCTCCGTTTCCTTATGCTCTGAGTTCTTGAGGGGATTGGATAGTTAAGTTACTTAGTATTGAGTGTTGTAGTTAAGTCTTTTGAAACCAGAAAATACTTAGCTGCAACGTATAGAGTTTTTCTTAAACCTTGTGCCTCTTACAGCTGAGACAAAAAGACAGGATATAGTTTAGTTTACTTTTCTTTTCAAGTACTTTTGTCAACACAACGAGGGAGCTTCCCCTCCTAATTTGAAGAGCACTTATTGCGTAGTGTGCATAGTTGTTTATACCAACTTGCACTCTAGAGGTGTTAGTTGTTATGCCAACAGAGCTCTTATGAGAAGCTTATAAATGGGTTGCAAGGGCTCACTTTCAGCCATGCTTGGTTTTATGCTTGGTTAATATATTCTCTTGGAGAATTCAAGGAAGCTTTGGCTTTTCAACGGGTTTGAGGACGGAAACCCTCGAGCTTGGAGACGGTGGACGGAAACCCATTGTCTGTTCGAGACATTATTCAGATATCTCACTTTGTGCTTCAAATTCAAGCTATTTCTGAGGGTTTGTCAGATTTGCAATAGCTGTTGTATTGCTGCAACAAAATATTTGTATCTATAAGTTACCATAGCTGATGTATTATTGCAACTATTTCTGAATTAATGCAAAAGCTAGATTATTTTTGCAGTTTATTATTGTGCTGGAATTTCATATCTTCATAATAGATTCTACGCAAGTTTTTATTTTAATTTAAAAATCTGAAAATTTTGGGCAGGAAATTGGGGGTTTTGAGTCAGATCTAGTTGGCTCATTACAGTGGCATCAGAGCTTGGATCCTGCCAGCCTGTTGGGGAACATCATTTTTGCAAATTTATATAAAGAATCCAAGGTTGCAGTTGAGAGGAAGATACTTTAGTCTTCCATTTGTGCTTAAGCGAGAGATTTATCAGATTTAATGGCCTTCGGCCAAATCTAAGAAGGTTATTTACATATGTTGAAAAATACATTTTCAGTCATTGGTCTGGCATCACTGTGGGATCGATTTGGAGAAAATATCAGTGTTGTGATCGAAGAATAAAGACAATTACAGAGAGCTGCTTGGCTCTAAGGAGATTATCGACCATTTTACATCTTCCGCCAAACATAAGAAGTAATCATGGAGAAATAAAAAAATAAAAGTGTCGCTACAAACAGATAGAGGAAACACAAAAAAAAGAAAAGATCCAGCGAACTTAGTAAAGACGATTTGGCACGTTGAATATATTCTTAAGGCAAATAGACGACTTTAGAAAAGTTAACTCTTTGCTGGAAAAGACAAAATTGTCAGAGTCAAATGAAGACAAAAGATTGAAGCTCAAAATCGAATTGGAAAGGCACTTTATCAGGTCCTCTTTGCTTGGGTGCTTTCATACAAATTAATATTTGGAGACTATATTTACAAATCGCAGGAAGACTTCCCACTGGAAGTCAAAATAGGTGATTCGATATAAGACAGAGTTTTCTAGGCAGTATTCGATTTTGGAAATAATCGCATTCTTTTCTACTGGCATATCCAGCAATCGTTATAAAGACAAACCCGGGCCTTTGGGGCCCTGCCTTCAGAAATCCAAAGAAGTCATCAATTAAAAGAATTGGGTCCTTTAAAGTGTTGTTGGAATCAAATGATGTATAAGAGGAACGATTATTTGACAGCAAGTATATGCGAATCTGAGGGGACTTATTTTCAAGACGGAAGAATTCCTTCATCGGGTCCTGCTTATACTAGGGAGCGATATTGGAAGATAAGACCAAAGAAGAATCGCCTTATCTTGGCACATCATTGAGACCTATCAAGAGCTTTTAACTAGCTTGCTTGGAATCACAACTTTGCAGGTAGGACGACTTCATGATTAAATAATTTGTGGCCTCCATTGTGCAAGAGGCACAATTTCTATTTGGCGATTGAAATTAGATGCAATAATGACAATCTAAACATAATTTGTTTTTTTTCGGGGCTCCCAGCTGGAGACAAAGGTAGACGCAACCTTGGATTTATTGTGGAGAAGACGTGCCACTCTGGCACATCAAATTGAATATTGGAGGTTTTCGCTTCCATAAAGCTAACACTTTGGAGATACGACAAAGCAGAAATCGAGAACTGCTTAAGCTTTAATTCACCGGATTCTCAAAAGTCATTATTCATCATCCTGCCGCCTATCTAAGAAGAATAGAATATTATCGCATCATCCATTCTGGAGGTATATTGTAGGCAGAAGGTGCGATTATACTCCAGATAAAACAAATCAGACAAAACAAAAATTAAAGTCATGGCTTTCAAATTTCAAAGGAATTGCATAAAATACAATTTGAAGAATATTTGTCCTTTAGCCGCAATTGCATTTGGAATCATCGGGAGCTTGTAGGCTATGTGCTACATCTAAGAATAAGACAAGAGAAAAGTGGTTATCGGGTCCTGCTTGAGCGGCCAGATAAAGACAAAATAGGAGATAAAGAGGCATATTCAAGTCGATTTAATTATTACAGACGACCTCAGGCAGAAGTTATCAGGTTCTTCTTATAATGCATTGCTTGTGTAGTCTTTGTTCACACTGCAATCTGTAGTTCACACCTGATAACCAGAAGTGGCATTGAGCTACTTGTCATATTGCATTAAAATTCAATTAGCAAATGTTGTATTTTGTCTTGAGTTGCAATATATGAAGTTTGAAGACTGTCTACAAAGTGTTTGTGGAAATGACGTATTGTTGTAGCTGCATGCTTGAATGAGTTTTTTGTCATCTAATAGTTGGAACATCAGAAACATTCTTGCATTGTATTCATTTCCCTTTTCAGTCAAAGTAGCATTTTAAGATAAAGTCTTTCATGCATACTTTCATCATCATAAGAGAAAAGGACAAAGACATATCATTTTCCAGCTAGAAGAAAGCTGCAAGAAAACTGTTTGAAAAAATTCCTATCTTCATAAAATCAGTCATTCAAGGGCACATTTAATAAGGCTTTTTCAAGGGTCCAGTAAATAAAAAATGACGACAATGGAAAAACTGAAAAGTGTCATTTTCTCAAAAGAATTCAATGATACATTCAATGGTAAATAGCTAAGGGACTTGCAGAAAGAAAAGGATGTAGGGAATTGGCTCTATGTAATTGGCTTACAATTGGGGTCCATGAAATTTTCTGATGGTGTCCTCTCTAAGTTGGAGGAATTAGATTCACATTTTCCCAAAGTAGACCAGTGTGATTGGAGACTTCTGAATTGGGCTTTGCAGCCCTCAATGCTCGCTTTGGTCCAGCATAGGTTATTGGAACATCCTTGTGAAGAAGTGAGACTTGCAGTTGCTTCTTGTCACAGTGAAATCATAAGAATAACAACTCCTGTAGCACCTTATAATGATGGCATATTGAAGAAGGTTCTACAGCTGATTGTAGAGAGCCTGCATGGGTTACACGAAATCAAAGCCCCTTCTTTTGGTAAGAGGGCTAAGATTTTAGAAATTATGGCCAAGACCAAACCATTTATCATTATGTTGGACCTCAAATGTGATAAATTAATTCTACAAATGTTTCAATGCTTCCTAACTGAAATTAGAAAACATCATCCAAACATTGTGAGGTCTTGTATGCAAACTATTATGTCTTTAATCTTAGATGAGGATGATGATATCTGCAACTGGTTGCAATTAGACTTGTTGGCCATTTGGAGGAAGGAGCAGGCTATATCACCAATTACTTACGAGTTCTCCAAAAGATGTGTTGAGCATAAAGTTGAGAAGTTCAAGGAGCTATTCACTAAAGGGGAGCTAACTTTGTTGGGTTTACAGGCTTCAGGATCTCCAAGGAAGAGCAAAAACCAAATGAGGAGAGAGCAGATTTGTTTCACATGTCAGGGGTCTTGGACAGCTGATCACGATTGTGGGCTTAGTAAGGACGATAAGTCAGCCAAAGAAGTTTGGACCGGCGATGAAGAGGATAGATCCCAAAATATCAAATCAATTGTGGCTTCAGGTAAAGGTTACACAAGTTTCTTTGTAGGTAATTTGGAGATTATGTTTGACAAATCGAGAAAGGTAATGGCTTCTTTTGATGATCCTATGAGTAATGTTATTGCTGCCCCATTTTCTCCACATGGTAATGATGGTTATTTTACGATTAGTTCTAACACTGCCTTAGCACTAAATCAGCAAGAGTGCAAAGAAGATATCGTAGAAGAAGTCTTCTGTGAGAGCCAAGTCCTTCAGAGTAATTCAGTTACTCCGTCATATGAATCTATTGTCATTCATAAGCTTGTTAAGCAACATAAATTGAAGAACCAACTAAAAGTAAATGAAGATAAGATAGTTGCAGCGTTAACACATTTTGATGACATGCACAAGTTGGTTGAAGGTCACCTTTGGAGGGGACAACTTGACAATAGAGAAAAAAGGGGTAAAGAAGAATCTTCTCAAGCTAACTTGCAGGTAATCAAAGAAGAAGTAGTTGACAGTCTCACCTATGAGCTTGTGGATGCTAAGGATACCTTGGGAGCTACTCAAGAGGCTCTACAAAAAGCAGAAAATCAGATTGGCAAGCTTAACTTCGAGCTGAGTTTGGCACAATCTCAATCAGAAAATCAGTTTCTTATGACAGACACATTAGAAAGGACAACCACCATTGATGAGCAACCGAAGTCTGGAGAAGAATTGATTGAATGCTATGAAGATTCTATGAAAGAATTTGTATCAAATGTTGATTCGTTGAAGGAGGATGTCTTCATTGTTTCAAGTTTCTCACAAGGTTTGAACTTCCCTTGTTATTTGAAGATTGGCATTAAGAAGGAGCATAAGGTATACAAAGTTCTTGTTTGCATGGATGTACCTAGACGTTTGAATGAACATGGAAGTCATAGCATTGAAGAGTTGACAGTTAAATGGTTAGCAAATGATAGCACTCTCTCTCTAACCAATAAGAAAGCATTATATTTGTTGCATGAACCCTATTCTAGCAACCTACATCCAATTGGGAATGAATTTTCAGATTTGGTTCTTTGGCCTCCATCTTACATTTCAATGAATAAAAGTTCTCCTATGATGCTAGTCATTGAATTTTCAGATCATGTAGTGATGTTAACAACTAGTTGTATAGACTTGAGTGCACATAATGATCTCCACAGCCCTTGGGAATGAATTTTCAGATTTGGTTCCTTGGCCTCCATCTCACATTTCAATGTATGGAAGTTTTCCTATGATTCTAATCATCAAATTTTCAGATCATGCAGTGATGATAACCACTGGTTGTATAGATTTGAGTGGACATAGTGATCTTTACAGCACTTGGGAAACGGATGTTGATGAGAATTTACCAGTCCATGAGAGCAAAGGCATTCGGGAAGTGAGTATAAATCAGTTTTTTAGACTTGTTGCTGCTGAAAATCGTGAAGGGATGTGTGTGATTACATTTGGAGATACACTGAAAACTATTCCTCATTTCATGTTGAGTATGCTTAATGACATAAGAGATTCAGGTACATACATGGGTGACAGGCTTGCACTTAATAGTAGAGTTTTAGTTTATGTTTATATTAGAGTGATGCAGCGTCAGAATGGTGGTTCCCTTTTGAGGTTGATTTGGAATCCTGGAATCACTTGGGTTTGCAGTTCAATAGTTGAGGATGAGGAAGCCAATGTCAGCTTACCGGGTTCACTCCCATGGTGTTCCAGTTTAGTTTTTTTGGAGAGCAGTTACCTGAGGAGTTGACAGAGATGGTGCAGTATTTGGTTGCTCTACTTACTAGTTATCAGGAGGTCTCTTGTGTTGGCATTCAACAGAGCAGTGCTTTCAGCGGTTGGTGCTATCGATCTCCTAGGTTGACTTGGGACCCTGGGATCATACTCAATTTCAGTTTGGTTCAGCATAGTGATCTTGGGGTAGCATTGGAATTGCTTGAGGACAAGCAATTTTGGGAAGGGAGGACTGTAATGCTCCATTTTCTAGCTCGCATTGTATGATGTTGTCGTTAGCCTATTTCTCCTTGGTTCTGTAGGCTAACCAAGGCTTTTAAGGAATCTTGAGGATTTTTGGCCTAGGCAATTTGCATTGCAAGTCAATCCGGGGCGTTTGGAGGTAGTTTTGGCATACTTACTATTTTTAGTAAGTCATTAATGCTACTAATAGTAATTCATCAGGTGGGCCGTGATCTCCAGTGACAGTGTCTTTTCAATGGAAAATTGGTTATTATCGTTAGATGATTTCAATTCCATTGGTATAATTCATCTCTGCATTAATAAAGTTTCAGTTATAAAGTTTAATTCAATTATTTAACTTTATTAATGTGAGTCTAAAGTTAAGTGGGAAAATGAATAGTAAAAGGGGCCCCTTATTTTAAAATACATGAGACATCAAAAAGGCAAAAGGAAGTTTATGTTTTATCCCACATTGGTTAAAAGTGTGAATGAGCTCTTATGAGAAGCTTATAAAAAGTGTTGCAAGGGCTCACTTTCACTATGTGTACAAACCCCGCTTCTCTGAGTTTCAAACTTTAATTTTTGTTTGTTTTGATGGTTTGATTTTTGTGTTTTTGCATAAACGTATGAAGTGCGACTTTGAAAGAAAAATGCTTATAAAAATTAAATAAAAAATATTGCAATACCGAAAATGATAGTATCTATGGATATATAGATGCCAGAGTATTTATTGATCTTCTATGTTGAATACAAACAAGATCTGATAACATGCAAACTGAAAAAGCAACAATATTCAAAACCTGGTTTTGCTGATTGCAGCGCCAGAAATGATGAAGAAATGGCACGGCTACCAACAAAATCACTTTCTCCCTCTGACAGATGATTGCCAACGAACCCAGAGGTATATGCGCCCCATTTGATGAACTCAAAGCAAAAGTGAAGGCGTTTGCCTAGAGGAAAACTACGGACTGTACTTGCAGGTACGGCCCTAGCATCAGCAAAGTACTGCTCCAGCAGCAGCCAAAAGAAATCCGTACAGCCTTGGTTAAGATGCCAGATGTGAAGCCAAGTTAGGCGCCCCTGAATAACTGACTGTCTGATGATTTCCGGATCTAAATCCTGAAGATATAATCTCTGAATAAGTTCTGTGATAACCTCTGAATGAAGCTACCTCTCTGATAAGCAATAAATCAGCTGGTATTTCACAGCCTCTGAATTGCAACACTGAAGATGGCTCGTTCTCCAATGCCAAAAAGACAACTGAAACCCTTGGCTCCGTTCTCTGGAAGAATAATTGATCAAAGTTGATTTCATAACATAATGAGCTCTTTTCCCAATGAAATCCTTATATTCTTCAAGAAGTCGACTTCTCTCAAAAAAAACATCATTTAAATAAAGTTCGAACTTTCTTTTAATTTTTCTCCAGTTCAAACGCACTTTAATTAAAAGATTAATTAAAATGGTCCACTCTTAATGATGGCTCCAATTTTAAAATCACTGTTATAATATTAAACAATATTATAACTTTATAACATAAGCTTTCAAATATAATTAATATTTAATTTGACAAATAAATATTAATATCTTCTCAAAATAAGTCCGGCTAACGAACCGTCTAAGCCGGAGAATACATTGAATTTGCATACGACTGCACTATACCGCTAAAGTGTGGGTGCTCCACGAGTGACTTTGTATTTACTAAAATAGCAAGTCAAGCAAAGAGCCCAAACTGACTCAACGAAGCCAAACCGGTGATTCCGACACAACTGCCAAGCCAAGCTCCAACAAGACCTCTATCCATCCTATCAGCTCACGAGGGTCACATAATAGGCTAATCTTAAGCACTGAGAGATGTCAACTGGAAGGGGACATTACAGTCCGCCCCTCCTGAAATTGCTTGTCCTCAAGCAATCTCAACTCCGGATGCTGCAAAATCTCCTCACTCTCCCACGTAACATCCTCCACTGGTAAATCTCTCCATTTCACCAAATATTCCCTGATAGTCCTCCTGCGCAACTCTCTCTCTGTATTCCAGAATCGACTCAGGGACTAAGATCAACTTTCCCTCATCATCTAAGGGAGGTAATACTGCTGAAGGTACCACACGATGTCCTAACGCCTTCTTGAGACGTGACACATGAAAAACATTGTGGACCTTACTATCCGCCGGAAGCTCTAGCTCATAAGCCACCTCTCCAACACGCCTCAAAATCTTGAAAGGACCATAATACCGCGGCTTAAGCTTCTCCGAACCACTCTTCCTAAGAGTAGACTGACGGTAGGGCTGCAGCATGAGATATACCATGTCTCCCACCTCAAAAGATCTCTCTGTCCTCTTCTGATCTGCATACTGCTTCTGCTGATTCTGTGCCTTAGCAATATTTTCCTTAAGAGCCCTCATAGTGTCCTAACTCTCCTGCAGTAAATCTCCAGCACTAGGCACTCTACTGTCACTCAGTAGCAAATCCAGGAAGCTAGGCGCCTCATAACCATACAACGCCATGAAGGGGGACATCTGAATGGTCATGTGAAAAGTAGTATTGTAACAATACTCGCATAAATATATCCACTTGACCCACGCCTTTTGCTGCCCTGCAATGTAATTCCTGAGGTAACCTTCCACCCATTTGTTCACTATTTCCGTCTGACCATCGGTCTGCGGGTGGTAACTGGTGCTCAATGTAAGCTCGGTCCCACAAAGTCTGAACACCTCCTGCCAGAAGTGACTCAGGAACCGACTATCCCTGTCGCTAACTATGCTCCGAGGCAACCCATGTAATCTGAAAACCTCACGGAAGAAGACCTCTGCTACCTGTGTAGCTGTGTAAGTGGTGGTGATCGTAAAGAAGTGGGCATACTTCGTCAGCCGATCCACAACTACATATATACAATCCCGTCCCTGGGCTTTGGGCAAGCCCGTAATAAAATCCATCGACAGGCATTCCCACTTCCTATCAGGAATCGGAAGTGGCTGCAACAATCCTGTCGGATACGTGTTCTCCTGCTTGTTCTGCCGACAAACAGGGCACTCACGCACATACTGAAGAACATCTGCCTTAAGCCCCTTCCATGTAAACCTTTCCCGAATCTGTCTGTATGTTTTAAAATACCCGGGATGTCCTGCTGTGGGTACATCATGAAAGGCTCGCATAATGGTGTTCTTCATCTCAGATCCTGGGATCAAGAAAATCCTGTTCTTCTAAATGATCAAGTCATTCACAAGTGTGTACCTGGTGTCTACCATCGATCCCTCAACAAAACCAGATGCCCAAGTATCCTTGGCATACTCTGCCACAATCAAATGCCTCCAGTCCTCTAAAATGTGTACCATAGAACTCAGATAAGGCCGGCGTGAGAGAGCATCAGCCACAACATTTTGGGTGCCTTTGATGTAGGTGATATCAAAGTCACATGCCTGTAACTTACTCACCCACTTCTGTTGGCGGTCATTTAAATCTCGCTGCCCCAGGAAATGCCTCAAGCTATTGTGATCAGTTTTTATACAAAACTTGCTACCCACGAGATATTGCTGGAATTTGGCCAAAGCATGCATTATGGCCAGCATCTCCTTATCATAAATGCTGTAAAGCCTCTCGGGTCCTCTGAGTTTTCGGCTCTCATAAACAATCGGATGCTTGTCCTACATAAGCACCGCTCCAATGCCCTCACCAGAAGCATCACACTGAAGCTCAAAAGGCTTCGTAAAATCTGGCAGTGCTAACACTGGACACGTAGTCATCAGCTCCTTGAACCTCGCAAAATACTCTTGTGCCTCAGGAGTCCAACAGAATGCACCCTTTTTCAACAAATCCGTCATAGGTGTTGCATGGCGTGAATAACCATTAACAAATCTGCGATAAAAACCGCATAGACCGAGAAATCCTCGCAGCTGTGTAAGGTTCGTAGGAGTAGGCCAATCCATGATAGCACGGATCTTATCAGGATCCATCTGCACTCCCTCTGCACTGATGATATGGCCTAAGTATAATAACTCAGTCATCCCCAAATCACATTTGGATTCCTTGGCGTACAAGGACTCCCTCTCCAAAATACTGAGTACTGCATCCAGATGAGCCAAATGCTCCTGCCAAGTCCTGCTGTAGATCAGAATATCATCGAAGAAGACAAGTACATATCTCCTCAGAAGTGAGTGGAAGACCCTGTTCATGGTGGACTGAAATGTCGCTGGAGCGTTGGTTAGCCCAAATGGCATAACCACAAACTCGAAGTGTCCACAATGACAACGGAAAGCAGTCTTCTCAACGTCCTGCTCATGGACTCTAATCTGGTGATATCTCGATCTCAAGTCTATCTTCGAAAAATAACAGGCACCATGGAGCTCATCAATAAGCTCATCTATACGGGGTATGGGATACCTGTTTTTGATGGTCCTCTTGTTCAGGACTCTGTAATCAATGCACATATGGAGTGTACCGTCTTTCTTCTTCACTAGAACCACTGAAGAAGCAAATGGTGATTTACTTTGGCCTAGAATGTATTCCATAGCGAGCAAGCCCTTGATAGTCTTCTCTATCTCATCCTTAAGCCGCTCGGATGCCCGTAAGGAGTAATCAAGATGGGCCGAGCGCCTCCTCAAGCTCTATGATGTGCTCACCCTTCTCGAGGTCTCCCTAGTGCAATGTCATCAAAACCTTCTCATGCTTAACTCAACCCAATAATGTCAGTGATACTTTGGCCTTATGTCAGCCCCTCCCGTATAGGTGTCAAGGTGCACTCAACAGCCCACCAACCATGTCATGACGCATAAGTCTCCATCCCGACGCGAAAGAAATGCTCGTGACGCTACTATCTCGAATGGCCTTCGTAATATGTGTCTTTCCATCCACATCAAACCGAACTTCCATATCTTTGAGACGGGCGTACTCTCAAGGAACAGCTTCACTTCACGCCCAAGACCAACCAACATCTCCCATGTTAACTATCGTATTAACCAACCTTGAATACATAGTTATTCAAGCTTAAAGGGAGATCCTTAATCATACAACATCCGAGTGTGTAACCACTGTCACCTTAACCGAATGCCCTCAAACTCCCGGTTATGAGTCCACGCCTTCCTACAAATCTAGCATCAATAAAATTGTGAGGGCTCCCGATTCAGAAGGGTGATAACCTTTGACCCGCCAAAACTCCACGAAGTCTAAAAGATCCCTCCTCAATAATGCTAGAAACTGTACTTCCCGGATTTGAGCTCGGGACTGCCTCCATTTTTTAGGCTCAAGCCCGAGTCCGACCCTGAACTCTCCCTGTTCGAATCTCCGATTTTGAATCCTCACAATAGGCCCACATAACTTCATTGGCCTTGCCCCAGGGCCGCAAAGGACAATCATGGTTAGCGCCGTAGGGACCCTTGCAACATGTTTTCAAATCTGATTTCTCCTTGTTTTTATTGAATCCTTTATTGTCCCTAAATGAAGAAGTATTTTTAGAGTTGAATTTGCTAGATGGGGCTGCAAATTCCATACTGCGTGCCTTCTTCATAGCTTCCTGTAACGAAGCAGGATCAAATGCTTTGATCCAACCTCTCAATGGTTCCAACAGTCCCTCCATGAAAAGCACAACTAGACGCCTCTCTGATATATTGGGAACCATTACTGACAATCGCTGGAAATCTCCTATGTAGGACTCCAAACTCCCAACCTGTCGCAACTGGGCCAAATCTCTGAAATAAGATTCAGGATCCTTCTTGTCGAATCGTTCCACCAACCTGTCTACGAACTCCTGGTATGTGGTGATACGATCATGCTGAAGTGTCACCATCCCGTGATGCCACCAGTTATAAGCTGCCCCCTCAAGATGCAATGTAGCATATCTAATAGCATCCTCCTCAGCCATGGGACGCAGTGTGAGGAAAGTATCAAGCTTACTGATCCAGGCCTATGCTGTGACCTTGCCACTACCGTCAAACATAGCTAGAGTGAGTCTGTTTGTGGCATGCTTCAGATCATTATTATTATGTCTAGGCCTCCAATCCTAGCGATTCCTGTGATGTTCGTAATGTCCCTCTCTCGAGCATGATCTTTTCCAAAGGACGCTGGCCTATTCGAGACCCATAGGCTACTCAAGGTAAAATTAGGGTTTCTTGTTTTGAAGGATGCTCTTGCTCGAGGTTGGTTGATTCAATGGCGGATTCTTTCTGGGTTTTCAGAGAGCTTCGCATGATATGTTCTTCTTGGCATTCTGAGCATCTTCAGGAATTTACTATTTTTAGTAAATTCTATTTCTGGCAGTGTTCCTGTTGGTTTCGGCATGGTTGACTTTCTACTTCAGACTGATCAGTTGGCTTGCTCATTTATGGCTTCGGGGCACAATTGGAGAGATAAGTCGAATTATTTAATTAAAGTCATGTTTTAATGTTATATTTTAACATTGACCCCCTTGGCCTAGCTCGTCACTTTAAGTTGTTTTAAAAGATGTCTTTATGGGTGGGCGCCTCATTGAAAGAAATTAATTATATTTCTTATAAAGTAAAGATTAACCCAAGCTCAAATTGGACGCCAATTTCAAGAAGGAAATAAAGTATTATTAAAAGTCAAAGTTTGCTTGGAAAAGTGGGACGCCTTCTATTGGAGGATTAGGGTTTGGTTCGAAAAGGAAGTTTAGGGTTTCGAGAAAGATCATCTGAAAATTATAAAAGGAGGCCTTTGGTTATCATTGAGATTATCTTTTGTCTACAGTATTGTTACTCTACCGGAATGGTATTGGATCGCTTCGAGGAATGAAGGCCTCCTAGCTCGGGCATTGCTTCTTGCTTGCAACACAGCAACTAGTGGTGATTTAGTATAGTTTTATGAGTTTCATTGGATTTTGTGCATTGTAATCAGCATTGTGGCTAATTAGTTTATGATTTTGCATATTAGAGGTTTCCAGATATTGCATTTTAGCTACAGCAGATTTGTGTTTTAATTCGTAAATCATAAAATATCAAAAAGATTGTTCTGGGTATTGTTTCATTCATTCTGTCTAGGCAAGGCGCCCCTTTGTGCCAAGTTATAGATTTTTTAAAGCAGCATCTGATTTTTAAATGTAAATCGCCCCTCTTGCTGGGCCGTACCACCTTGAGATGCATTGAAATTCGTGCATTAAATATAGAGGAACTTTGGGTCAGTTTTCAGTGTCCTTTCTTGGTCGCCATTCCATTAGATTCATATTGTATTTCGTGTGGAAGCATTTGGCTAAGTTTTGAGCAAGTTGTGAGTGCATTTGTGAAGTACAGGGCTGCTGTTCGTGCACACGGAAATCTGGACTGTCATAAATCAGAATTTGAGGTTGGTCTATTTAGTGCACTTTCAGATCTAATCTTTATTATTTAGTGAAGGAAGTTCAATACATATTATTGCAGCTCGATTTATATGTTGATTCACATTTCTAGCAAGATATTATCCTTCATATTGTAAACTGGCGGTAGTACTGACAGTATGATTATTCTTGCTCACCATAGTTTGTAATGTTCGGCTTTTCGCTCAGTATTTGTTATTGTATTTAATTTACCTCCGCCCTATGGTAGCTACTTTCCCACTCTGGGTTAGCAAGCACATTCTGGGTGTTGAGTACTTTCAGCATTTCAGTATTTCTTTCAAGCATTGTACTTTGTAACACTCCGCCATATGGTCGCCTCAACTCCATCCTGGATTGGGTAGCACATACTTGGTGTCGAGTTCCTTTTCAGTACTTAGTGTAGAAGATCCTCTGACCATATGCTCGCCATCATCGGCGCCATTCTTGGTTAGAGTTATCGCATAAGCATTTTGATTAAGATCCTCTGACCAATGTTCACACCTTGCCCATATCGGGATCCTGGTGTACATTCTGGTTAGAGTTGCTTCAGCAACGTTTTGGGTTTGAACTGCTAACCTTAACAAGAGCATTGATTTGTAATTTGTATTTTGAAAAACGAAAAAATTGGCTCGGAATATTTCATGTTCTCTCCTCTGTGATAAATCTATCGAAAGTAATCCCTCTCGACCTCTCGGTGTCAAGTAACTCCTCCTCATCGTTAGCTGCCATAAGAATATCAACATCCCTTCGGCTCCTCACCGCAATAGCCCTCATCGGCCCTGCCTCACAAAAGTAGGCCGAGTTGGCCGCTCGCTGTAATGCGAAACGATCCAGGTGCTCCTCTGAACCCGCATCACTCCTGTTCTTGTCACGACGTGGTGACGGTCTCCTCGGTGTACCTATCCTCTGATCGCACTACAACTGCTGTAGCACGTACCTGCTGTTGACCTGTCCGTAAATCTCTAAGAGTGTGTAGAACTTCTGCATCATCCTGATCCCTAGGGTTTCGAGGAATACTTGTTCTGTCAGCCATGGTACTCGGCTGCCTGTTCAATCCCTGTTCCTTGTCAATCAAGGCTCTTCTGCGAGTGTAATATCTATGAGGCCCAACCTCTTGTGGCTGCATAAGAATGCTAAACCCTCAGGATGGCAGGATTTAGCTCTGATACCACTGTAGAAACCCCTGTTCTCACTGTTTCTGAAACTGCTTAATTTTTTTGCTTGTTTTGATGGTTTTGATTTTTTTGTGTTTTTTTGCATAAACAGATGAAGTGCGACTTTGAAAGAAAATGCTTATAAAAATTAAATTAAATATTGCAATACCGAAAATGATAGTATCTACTGGATATATAGATGCCAGAGTATTTATTGATCTTCTATGTTGAATACAAACAAGATCTGATAACATGCAAACTGAAAAAGCAACAATATTCAAAACCTGGTTTTGTTGATTGCAGCCGCCAGAAATGATGAAGAAATGGCACGGCTACCAACAAAATCACTTTCTCCCTCTGACAGATGATTGCCAACGAACCTAGAGGTATATGCGCCCCATTTGATGAAGTCACAAAGCAAAAAGTGAAGGCGTTTTTCCCTAGAGGAAAAGTACGGCCTGTACTTGCAGGTACGGCCCTAGCATCAGCAAAGTACAGCTCCAGCAGCAGCCAAAAGAAATCCGTACAGCCTTGGTTAAGATGCCAGATGTGAAGCCAAGTTAGGCGCCCCTGAATAACTGACTGTCTGATGATTTCCGGATCTAAATCCTGAAGATATAATCTCTGAATAAGTTCTGTGATAACCTCTGAATGAAGCTACCTCTCTGATAAGCAATAAATCAGCTGGTATTTCACAGCCTCTGAATTGCAACACTGAAGATGGCTCGTTTTCCAATGCCAAAAAGACAACTGAAACCCTTGGCTCCGTTCTCTGGAAGAATAATTGATCAAAGTTGATTTCATAACATAATGAGCTCTTTTCCCAATGAAATCCTTATATTCTTCAAGAAGTCGACTTCTCTCAAAAAAAACATCATTTAAATAAAGTTCGAACTTTTCTTTTAATTTTTCCAAAGTCTCGAACGCACTTTTAATTAAAAAGATTAATTAAAAATGGTCCACTTCTTAATGATGGTCGACCCCTTTAAAAATCACTTAAGTTATAATATTAAATAATATTATAACTTTATAACATAAGCTTCAACATAATTAATATTTAATTTGACAGATAAATATTAATATCTTCCTCAAAATAAGTCCGATTAACGAACCGTCTGAAGCTGGAGAATAAGTGATTGAATTTACATACGACCAGACCATACTGCTAAAAATAGCAGGGGTGCTCCGCTGAGTGACTTTACTTACTAAAAATAGCAAGTCAAGCAAAAGATGTCCAAACGACCCCGAACGAAAGCCAAACTGGTAGATTCTGACAACCGAAGCCAAGCCAATCTCTAACAAGACCCTCTATCCATCCTATCAGCCTACGAGGGTCACATAATAGGCTAATCTTAAGCACTGAGAGATGTCAACTGGAAGGGGACATTACACCATGCTTGGTTTTATGCTTGGTTAATATATTCTCTTGGAGAATTCAGGGAAGCTTTGTCTTTTCAGCGGGTTTGAGGACAGAAACCCTCGAGCTTGGAGACGATGAACGGAAACCCATTGTCTGTTGGAGATATTATTCAGATATCTCACTTTGTGCTTCAGATTTAAGCTATTTCTGAGGGTTTGTCAGATTTGCAGTAGCTGTTGTATTGCTGCAACAAAATATTTGTATCTGTAAGTTGCCATAGCTGATGTATTATTGCAACTATTTCTGAATTAATGCAAAAGCTGGATTATTTTTGCAGTTTATTATTGTGCTGGAATTTCATATCTTCATAATAGATTCTATAGAAGTTTTTATTTTAAATTAAAAATCTGAAAATTTAGGGCAGGAAATTGGGGGTTTTGAGCAGATCTAGTTGGCTCATTACAATTGGTATTGTACTTAACTCTTTGATTATTCAGAAATATGATGTTTCCACAGGGCCTATTTATTTTCAATTTTGTGATAAATTTTTTGGATTTAAACTATGTAGAATATTTTTTATGATCGACATTTCCGATCATACATTATGATCCCTCATTAGGATGAGAAAAATATGTTAGAAAAATTGCAAGACTAAACAAGAATAAATAGAGATGGGAGAAAACATTAGGGAAAGGCTGACAAGAAACGAAAACACATAGGATGAAACAAAAAGTAAAAAGCCAACTAAAGGATAAAAATTTCAGCTTATTTTGGTTTATTTGTATCATTTTTAGGTATTTTTGAATTATTTATATTCTAAAAGATCAAATATTAATTTTATACATTATTTTAATAGTTGTCCCTCCATAATCCCCCTGCCATCTACAAAATCTAGAATAAAGACAAAATCCATCCCCAAAACTTAACCCCACATCCCTCAAACTTCAAGAAACATTAGTAATTCTCTACCATTTGCCATAGATTACCCATCCACAATTAACCTTTAATAGAACAACTTTAGAGTTGGCTATTTCATGTTGATTTAAGATCTACAGGATTTGGTTGGGAAGGATTAATGGATAGACAATTTCATGAGTGAGAGACCTTGGCTTAGTGTTGGTGAATGGGGTGGTCTAGGACCAATCTCTAATGGGCAATGTTCCAACCATCAATTGAGTCAAGAAGTTGTCATGCCAAGGTCTAGAACCACAATGTAGCAAGCAAATTAATAGGCGTACTAGAAATCAAATGAACAGGTTCGGTGCAACATAGAGCATATTGACTTGATGTGAGCCCATCCCCTTCTCTTCATTCCTCATTATTATTTATACCCTTAAAGCTTGTATAGAACAATTGTGTCTCTTGGAATAGAGACATCCCTTCATCATATCATTAATTGAGGTTTTGTAACTAATTTTAATCCATGCTCTTAGTTTAAGAATTTGATCTTGTCTTTATGGAATGGACCATCATTAGCGATGAAGGAAATTGTTATATGGAAAATCATCGTGCCTCTAAATCTCCAAGCAATGATTCGATAGTCTTGTGCTTTGATAGATATTATGTTGGAATAAAGACTCGACCATGATATGCCCAGGCAATTGATTAATACGATGTTTGTACTGTGTTTTCCGCCTTCTTCAATCCCAACCCATTGGCAATCATATGAATCGTCGAATGGATATGATGGTCAATGAGCAAGGTACTGCCAGAGTTAGCGCTGACTAGGACTGAATATTCACTCATTAGACTTCATCTATTCAACGACAATCAATAGTAACCAAGGAAGGTGGCCTGGGTAGTCGACGTAACGGCAAAGTTATAATCGCTACCATGTAAGACTCAATACAATAGGTCCTACGAAATAATATAGATTGGTAAAAGGCCCGACAAATAAGAACTCAAGCAGCAATGACAAAAATATACCCGATAGCATACATTTATTATAAGCCCCCTAAATTTATATTAGAACATTATAATTATAAGTCGTTCGTAATGTCCTTTATTTTAAAGCATCATATTGATCATAATCATGATCGTTTATTTATAATTTTATATTCAATAATAATTATAATATTATTTTAGGCATGTTAAGGGGCATGGATGGGTTAATCCAGCTTCAAAGGTGCCAGTGGAGGTTGTTTGGGAAAAACCAATGGAGGGATGGTGGAAATTAAATTTTGATGGTGCCTCTAAAGGGAACCCTAGACCGTCTAGAGCAGGTTTCATTGTTCATGATTGGAAAGGGAATGTGTTGGCCTTTGGGGCGAAGAAGTTGGAGATTGGGATAAATAATGTAGCTGAAGCCTTAGCAAGATTAACGGCTATTAGATTTGGAAAGAAATTGGGGGCTTCGAAAATTCATTTAGAAGGTGACTCTCTCATAATCATTCAGGCGGTGATGAAAGGGAAGATTGATGCATGGCCATCTTCAAAGTACAATTGCTAAAATTGTGGAGGAATTAGCATCATTTGATGACCTTCGTGTTGGTCATGTACGAAGAGCTGGGAATGTGGAAGCCAACACTCTTTCGAAATGGGCTCTAACCTTTGGAGAGGTAGGTGAGATGAGGACTGAAGATTTACGGCACGTCGATCTAGAGGAGTTGGTTTTTTGAGAGGTGGTAAATACTTAGCATTAAATGTGCATGCGTTAATATTCGATCAAAGTGGATGAAGTAACTGGAAAATGGGTGTGGAGTTGGGTGGCGGCGCTCTCAGTACAAGCTGCATTACTGGCTGAGTATGCAATGTTAAATGTGTTTAAAGTTTGTCTGCCCGCGTTTCTCGATGTTTCTTTTGAGCTATTCGTGGAGAAAGAGGTTGTGAGAAGGTGTGAAGTTGGGTGGCATTACTGTTGTTGTAGGGTGTTAATGGAAGCGAATTTTACACTGTTGACAAGGAGGCAATTGTGCCCATTCTTTGGCGAAGTGATTGAAAGGAGACTGAAAGGCATGTTTTTGTACAATGATGAGAGGTTGGTGAAGTGTGTGCAATTAATTTTGGATAAGGTGTTTGGGGATTTAAGACACAGGTACCAAACAAACATGGATATTTATTCCTTAATAATGGCGTGGGGTCTGGACTTGGGGGAGACAGTGGAAACGGTGAAGTGGGTTATGGAAGCAATTGTGCGCAAGGATTTTCTGGATGGAATGGATTTAACTCTGGAGTGGGCAATCCCGAGTGAAGGCCTTGATGTTAGTGAAGGGATTGAAAATGTTGATCATGAAATGTTTTAGAAAAGTGTTTTAGAAATGCATTCCGTTTGTGCAGTGGCCGGAAGGGAGATTCAAAGACTATCGAAGAGAGGAGGCCAGACATGGTTGGGAGACATTGAAGGTCTTTGTGCAATTGCTGGAGGCGGAAGTAGTGCTTGCTCAGGCTAAGGCAGAAGCAGAGAGTATGGAAGGCCGACAGCTTTGGCTTCGAAAGAGGAAGGCAACGAGAGTGTTGGAGGGAGATCCGGATCCGGGTAGCTCGCTCTGAGCCAGTTAACATTTCTTTCTAGTTTGTGAAGGTACCCCAACGATGGTCTGTCTATCTCAGGTGAATTTTGGGGGTTTAACCATGCTTGGGATGCAGTGTTAAATATTTCTTTAGTGCAAGGTGGTGATTTCTTCTTATGACAATGTTTTGATTGTAATTCTGGGCTTTTTTTTAGCACAATTTAGATGAACAAAGTTTTAGCGTAAGGTGGTAGGGATGTTATTTGCTAAATCCTGAAAAAACGGTTCTCTTTGTCGGTAGTTTTTGGGTGGTAGGTAGTTTTTTGGGTGGTAGATGGTTTTTCCTGAAAATAATGATGTACTCTATTTTTACTCTTGAATAATATAAAATCTTATTACCGAGCAAAAAAAAAATTTATAATATTATTTTATGTTTTAAGTCTTATATTAATTTTATATATTTTAATATCTGTTATATTATAAATATTATAATACTTAATTATTTTAATATTTATAATTATAGTATCATCTTTGATAACTATAATCATTATGATATTGAATGATTAATAATACATATTTTTGTTATCTTAATGTCACGATTTTGGGGGCATGACAGAAGGATTAATGGGTAGACAATTTCATGAGTGAGATACCTTGACTTAGTGTTGGTGAATGAGGCGATCTAGGACCAATATCTAATAGGCAATGTTCCAACCATAGATGGAAGACTTTCAGAAAACTCGCTATGAAGAACCCTGTTGGTTCCAACTCTGCCTCTAGGTATTGAATGCACTTTTTTTGTGTTTTCTTGTTGTTTTGATGAATTTATAGCATTTAAATAAAATGTTGCCAGGCAAGATTAAACAAGAAATATATAGAAATATATAGATGCTGCAATGATTCTTGTTCAACATGAAATATTTATATATTGTCAATACAAGATAGAAACATAGCTTATAAACAAAGTTGCATACCTGAACATGCAAGCAAACCCTTATTTGAAAATCTGGAAATCATAACCAGCAATGAATCTTCTGATGAAACAAGTCGATCTGCTCCAGATGATGATTTCTCCACCTTTAAATGAGTGCTAAATGGTAATACCAGTCTAGCCGCCCCATAATATGCTGAAATAAGCCTAATAAGGGAGGCGTTTCAACCTGTAGCTCATACGCCCAACTAGGAGCATGCACGTATCCCTATGGTGATAGTACGGCTAGCAACAAAAACTGTACGGCCTTATTATTGGTGTCAACAGCTAATGAAATAAGGCGTCTCAACTAATAAGCCCCCTTCCTTTATTGAAACCTACAAATAAACTCAAAAGTAAATCTGATGCAGGCACAAATGGACTCCAGGATGAAGCCCTCTCTGTAGCAATGATTCAGCTAGTCTTTCACAGCTTCAAGATTGCAGAACACTGAAGAATTGTCGTTCTCCAATGGTGGACAAATGTTGAAACCCTTGTCTCAGGCACAAACTTCAAAGAAGCCAAAAGAAATCAATGTCAAATGCTCAATAGATGAAAGAGGTCGACTTGCTCTTTGCTTCTTATAATTCCTCAAAGAGGCACAATTTCCAATGAGATCTTTTAATACATTTAAAATGTATTTAAGATACTTTATACTCCTTTTAAATAATTCATCTCAACTTGAGCGTACCTTTTTGATTTACCATTTAATCTCACTTTATTAAATTTAAGTGGCTCACTTTTATAAAGTTAAAATATAACTTTATAATATCCCTTTTAATAATTAAATATAACTTAACCACTTAAATATTAATATCTCCCTCAATATTCAGTATTTTGACATGTCGTCTGAAGCTGGGGTCAACACTATATAACCCCCATGTGTCTGTGCCCTGACTAAAAATAGCATTACTGCCAGATTGACTTACTATAAATAGTAAGTCCCTCAAACTAAGTCAAACACTAATCGGCAAAGGCCTGGAACTGACCCCAATACTGAACTGAAGAAATGGAATGACATCAACCTCCATTACCTGCCACTAAGACCCTATCTCCAAACATATTAGCCTATGAGGATCCAAGTAATACGCTAACCCATCTACAACCAGTACAACTAGGGTGGGGACATTACACTCACAAGTTTTTTTACAAACAAGTTTTTTTGAGTTTAACTCTCAAGTTTTTCTGGATGAGTTTTCCGAGTTTTTTTGGCGAGTACTCGCCAAAAACTCGCAAGTCCGACAAAAAAACTCAGTTGTATAGAACTTAAAGTTGAAAACATCTTTTTTGATGTTCATTTCATTTCAAAAACACTTGAGAGTTTGTGTGGAGAGCTAAAAACTCCCCCCCAAGCAAGGAAACATCATTTCCAACGATTTGCCATCGAGGAGACCGGATTCAAACGCCATTTTGTGTAGAAGAAAAATCATTGGATCCTATTGATTTAGATGAGATAGATCCTTATAGTGATTGGACAGGGCGAGATGAGCAGCCTCCATTGTTTACCACGGACGAGATCCTTGACTTTGAGAGACAAGCAATGGAGGATATGGGTGCATCAAGAGATGTAAGGTTGGAGGACATACCATGCCAGCCAAGAAGCCAACAACAGTAGCACCGCCACCGCCACCACGCACACGCGGTAGGCCTAGAGGACCCACCCCTTCCCTAGTTGCTGCTAGACTAGGGAAGAGCAAATCCTAGCATGTTGTATTTAGTTACTATTTAGTATTTGCTTCTAGTTCTAGTTTTACCGTTTTCATGTATCAGACTTTCAGGCTTTTAGCCATCAGGATTTCGAATGAGAATGCGATTTTATAATCAATTTCCATTAAAGTGAATCAAAATTAATAGAAAACACTTTTGTACTCATTTATGGACTCATTGGATTCATCTTGTCATTGAATTTTGCAAAAAAAATGTGTTTTTAATGAAATTTAAGAAATTTTTTAAGTTCCCGAGTTTTTTGCCGAGTTTTAAAAACTCTCCAATTTTTGGCTTGGCGAGTTGTTTTTTGGGGCGAGTCTTCCAACTATGGTTCCAACCATCAATTGAGACAAGAAGTTGTCATGCCAAGGTCTAGAACCACAATGTAGCATGCAAATTAATAGGCATACTAGAAATCAAATGAACAATTTGGGTGTAACGTAGAGCATTTTGACTTGATGTGAGCCCATGCATCACAAGACTGCCCAAAACCAAAATTTTTGCTTCACTAAGGCATTTTGCTTAATTGAGTCTTAATCTTGTTAAAGTGTTGTCAGAAGGTCGTTTTTGGGCTTTTTAAATGTGGAGTTGGTGTCAGTGTCATGTCAGTTGGTTACTAAAGAGATTTAAGGAAAATGAAAATTTGAAGGAAAATCACTGAAATTTTCTATCTCTGGAGAAGGGAGCACTTTTTCAAATGGGCGCCCTATCTTTTAGGGGCTCAGATCCTGTTTTTTGGGTTTGTCACCTCCAGCAGACTTTTGTTCGGCATCACGTCAGCTTCGCAGTGAGCTATCAAGCCTGTCGAACGAACCTGTTTCGAGCAAGTTGTGGTGGATACAGCGCAAAACGAGGCGAAGGCGAGAATTGGCTAACACTGGTAAAAAGCGCAGCTTTTGGGAATGGCGCCCATCTTTTTGAGGTGCCAAATGAAGGTTTTTGGCTAAATGCCACCCAAGATGTTTATCTCACTTTTGTTCGAGCTTCGCGACGCATCCGTTAGCGGGTGAATCTGAGTTGCTGAAGTGCCTGAACCTGAGGTCAAACGTAGGGTCAAATCTTAGTCAGAACGTCAGAGGAAAAAGCAAAAGAGCACATTTTAGGAAAGGCGCCTAAGCTTTTCAAGCCTTTAATGCTTTCTTTCTGATGATTTTAGATATTCAATGTGTCGTGTTACGTTCAGCTTTCCGTTGCCTGTCTCCGTCAATTCGTGAGATGCCTCAGCAGCCTGCAATCGGGTTTTTGTGATATTCTAGCCAGTTCCTGAAATGGCTAAGTCTGGGATGAAAAGAGCAACTTTTGAAAAAGCGCCCTAGTTTTTCACCCCTATATTGTTTTCTTGGGAAATGTGCCTTTGCAGCGGTTGTGCAGAATGAAGTCAGCTCTGCAGTGAACCTGAGATCTAGTCCTAAAAGTTGATAAAATGAAAGTTATGAAGGAATTATTTTTTTTTCTTCGTATGAAGTACAGAAGTCAAAATTTGACTAAGTCAGAGAAAAAGAGCAGCTTTTGAAAAAGGCGCTTGGATTTTTGAGCCTTTAGATGTCAATTTAAGACGCAGCCTCCATATCTTTTGATCATTTTTTACTAAGCTTTGCAATGCACCTGTCAGCCAGTCAATCAGAGAAGTCAGTCAACCGGTGTCAGAGGATGAACAGAGGTCCCGACAGAGGTTTTAACCTAAATTTTCATGAAATTTGGCTAAGTTTGGAATTCGCTTGAGAGTTTAAAGTTGAATTTTCGAAAGTGAGTTGAATGGACGCCTTAACTGGAGTTCTGACTGCAGTTAGACTAAACGATTTCTGGGTTGTCATCTTCAGTTCATATGTTGGCATGTGGAGTGATCTTTCAGTTTGCATGTCGAGTTAACTAGTTTGCATGTTCAGTTAACTATCTTGCATGTTGAGTTAACTTGATTGCATGTCCACTTAACTAAAGATTATCATTGAATGTCAACTAAAGTCCACATGTATGGCGAATTTGGTTGCAAATGTGAAGTTTTTAGTGAAGATGGCGCTTCATTAAGTATCAATTGAAGTTTGAAAAGGGCCGCCATATTTTGATGAAGCATTAAAATGTGAAGTATGGCGAGTTTGAAGTTGTTAACTTGAGTCATGAAAAGGGTCGCCATATTTGGGTTTTATTGATGAAGCATATTTTGTGAAGCTACGCACTTTTTAAGGAATAATAACTTTAGTTCCAAAAGGGTTGTTATTTTTAGAACTGAATTGAAGCATAAGAGTGAAGTTGACGCACTTCTTGAAGGTCAACTAAAGATTGAAAAGGGTCGCTATTTTTAGAACATGATTATTGCATGAAGATGGCGAATTTCTTATCTCATTCAACATTGTTAACTGAAGTTATCAAAAGGGTCGCCTTAGGTCAAATTTGTGAATCCAAAGCAAATGTGAAGGATGGCGAACTTGATAAGATTGTTAACTAAAGTCAAAGTCGCATGGTTTAGTTGAACTGAAGACTTGAAAGGGTAACCCTAATGCATGGCTATTTATTTAGCATATTCGAGTTCCAGTTAACTAAAATGGGGTCCAATTAGAAGCCAAGCGCCATTTTCCATGAATTCTTTGCTTAGTGCGAATTTTCTATGATGAAAATCTATATATTTCAAGAATGGCGTCCATTATTTCATCATCTTTTGCTCTGAAGCTTATATTCTTTTTGAGCGACCAGCAAGCTTAAGGTGATTCAGGTGTCCGATTTCAGCCTTCATAGCAACGAGTTCAGATTGTTCAGAGGAAGGCGATTCTAGACTTTATTTTCACTTTGCATGCAGGTTTTATCAAGTTACAGAGAAGAAGGTTGGCAGATTTTTCAGAAGCAGACAAGCAAAACTTTCTATCTTCTGTCTTATTTCTTCTATTTCTCATCTTAGGTACTTTCTTCGCATGTCAAAGAAATTCAACACATATTCAAAATCTGATCATCTGGGTTCTCATATTTCAGTGTTTGCAACAAGACCCACGTCTTAGATTTTTTCGAGAAAATCGCCCCTTGCCTTCGTTCTGAAGCTCTGTGCCTTTTTCCGAGAATCTCTTTGCATGTGGGCTTGAAACACATTTTTTCGAAAATCTAGCTATCCGGGTTTGTTCAGAATTCAGTTGTGCACAAAACCCATGTTCCGGGTAAAAAAATCAAAATTTTCACGAGGCTATTTTTGTGCTTTGTCCAGAGGTTTCGTAAAGTTCTCCAACATATTCGACTTTTTACAACAAAAGTCGTCATTTAAATGCAGTTCAATCTCTTTCATTGATTACAAGGTGAACCGCTCTCACACATACTTCATCAAACGCGACATTGCATCTAAATCATGTTTATCCAGTGGTCAATCTGAGCAGTTTGGAGAATGTTGGCAGCAATTCGTTGAGGAATCTTGAGCGTTCCTGATTGCTGGCAGCGGCATCTATTCCTATTACTACTTTTGATCTTGAGTTCGTACTTGCTTGCATTAAGCATTATGACTCGTCTTCACGACAAATCAGATCAGCAGATGGCAGGGTTGTTTGCAGTCTCAATCCGAAGGACATAGAGAAATGTTTTGCTATTCCTCCTCGTTCAGATAACTTCACTGTGGTTCTTGAGGCTTGTGAGAAGATATGGAATGCTGATCAGCAACGTTCGCAGAGGAAAGTGGCTCAGAAATGGTTGACAGTTCAGAAGACTAATTTGCCTAAGAAGGTTGGTCGCGGTGAATTTAAAGAGGAAGTTGCTGTTTTGATAACTTTACTTAACCGAGTTACCGGTCAATCAGATGCTAGCACTTTTCGTCCATGGATGTTCTACCTGATTACCAGAATTCTTGATGGTACAGAGCGTTTTGATTGGGCTATGCTGATTAGTGATTGCTTACATCAGCAAATTACTAACTTTCTCAAGTATCATGAGTTTCATATGATATCCTACTTGGTTTACTTGGTTGCTTTTCAAGGTAGCTACAGGTTTCTTAAAACCAATGGCACTCTCGGTGTTCAGCGTGTTCATGAGTATTATCCTCAGTTGGAGTTTTCTCAATCCGAGCAGGACTTCCAAGCAGTGAATGATCACTTTTCCATGAGAACAGTAAGAGATCTTGATGATGAGATGCACATTCGTATTTCCGCCGAGGCTAAATCAGCAATGGAGACTTGGGCGGATTGGTTTATCCAGTTCCCTACTTTCACATATATCCGAGTTTATGGATATGTTGGAGAGCCCCTGATGTTACCGAGATACCCTTCAGATAAGCTCATTTTTATGGAATTCCTCAGACAGATGCAGCACGTTCATTTCTTTCTTCGTAGTCGTCATAAGACTGCAGCTAATTTTCCATTCACATTGGGAATTTTCACATGTGATGCGGCGACAGATGCCAGGTTTATGTCTACTGAGATAGAAAGGTTCAAACTCAAGACTTATACTGAGAGGCGTTCCTATGATCCTCTCGGTCATTATGCAGATCGATTAGAGCGAAGGATTGCACATGCGCCAGCACTTGAAGACTTCTGGGCTAATTGTGAAGATGAATTCGAGGTCCGTCGTCGTCACTACTGTAGACTCACTATCGGTCAGCTCTCTGATTACCTGTCAGAAGATGTTGATGGTCTATCGGATGATGATGGAGAAGTTCTACTCAATTCATATGTCAAAGATCAAGTTGCTCGGCAGCCACTTCGCTCACCTGATTGGTATGCCAAGGAGAATATTTCTATCGAAGAGGTTTCCAGATCAGTTATCAAGACTAGTAAGTTGTTCTTGGAGAGCAAACGTACACGGAAGTCAGTTCCTGTAGCAGAGCCGCCAAAGGATTTCTCTTCGTTGCCTTCTACTTCTAGAGCAAGACCCAGAGTCAAGGCCATTATAATACCTCCTGAAGGGGTTAGACTCAGTGGAAACACAGGGAAGAGAGCTACTGGTAAGAGGAAGCAGAAACAAGTTGAGAATGTTCCTGAGGTTCCAGTAGAGACAGTTATTCAGGCCGAGCCTCATGTTTCTCCTCCTAGTTCACCTCACGAACAGCCTATTGACATAAGTTCTGAGCCTGAGACACCAATTCAAGCTGGATCGGAGACACTTGAACCACCACAGGTTGATACATCAGGGACAGTCTCTCCGCGAATTGAGAATATTGTTCAGTCTTGTTGGCTCGAGAAGTCTTTAGGGAGACAGAGGCGTGAACCTTCATATAACCTTGACTTATCTGAGTTCGGTGAACCTTATCAGAAAAGGTCAAACAAGAAGATCAAGAAACAGGTGCACATTGAGAAGACTCCAGAATCAGAAATCGTTATTGAAGTTGCAGTTCCTTCAGAGGGTAAAAGCTTAGATGAAGTCGAGGTTGGTGACTTTACATTCACTAAGGCTAATCTTGGCAGGACTACACGAGAGACAGATGTATCTCTTCTTAAGATTGTTACCAATAATCTTGAAGAGCGTATCACCAAAGATGGAGAAGATAAGACAGTCGATCGGAGACACCTGAACCACCACAGGTTGATACATCAGGGACAGTCTCTCCGCGAATTGAGAATATTGTTCAGTCTTGTTGGCTCGAGAAGTCTTTAGGGAGACAGAGGCGTGAACCTTCATATAACCTTGACTTATCTGAGTTCGGTGAACCTTATCAGAAAAGGTCAAACAAGAAGATCAAGAAACAAGTGCACATTGAGAAGACTCCAGAATCAGAAATCGTTATTGAAGTTGCAGTTCCTCCAGAGGGTAAAAGCTTAGATGAAGTCGAGGTTGGTGACTTTACATTCACTAAGGCTAATCTTGGCAGGACTACACGAGAGACAGATGTATCTCTTCTTAAGATTGTTACCAATAATCTTGAATAGCGTATCACCAAAGATGGAGAAGATAAGGCATTACTTAAAGCTGAAATTGGTCAACTTCGTCGATACATTTCTGATCTTGTTCATGGGAATTCGAGTAGAGCACCTGTTCTTCCTCAGCATACACCTGCAGAACAACAAAAATTGGATCAGTTGGTTAGTCATGGCAGACTTTTAGTTGCTGCTGGTAAAACTCTTCTTGCAGATCTGTATCAGTTGAGAAGTGATGCGCATAAACTCCGTCAGGGTGTTCAGTCGCTTGAGATTGCAGTTGCAGAGAACTTGGCAAAGGATCGTGTTCTGGTATCTTAGTTATCAGTTGCATATGATGCCTTGGAGATTGTTGAGGACCAAGACAAAGTTTTTATTTGGAGAGAGCAGCACCTTCTCAGAACAAAAATATGTGAGAAGATCTCTACTAAATTGTTTTCACTCAAGGATGATGTGATTGGAGTACTTGCACTGGTCAGTGGCTTCGTTGTTCAGATTCCGTGTCATTATCTTCTGGAAGATGGCACGTATGTTGAGCTGGATAAAGTTCAAGCAGAGTTCGAGAAGCTGATTCGTGACAGCCTTGAAGGTGAACCTATGGCGCCTAGGTTAGAGAATATTTCAGTAATTGCATCCAGTTTCAGAAAGGCGACTGAGGAGTGTAAAGATGGCATGCACACAATCACAGAAAGTGGCAGAGAACTAAAGAAACAGACTGTTGTTTTGAACAGCGTCAAAGTGCCAGATGACAGAGAGATCGATGAGTTCTTGGTCAAAGTGTTAGACCGAGTTGATATGGAGTGATCTGCCAGTTCGAACGTGCAGTTAATTTCAAGGGTTGAGTCCTGAGCAGCGCTAATCCTGACTTTCGCCTTCGGGCCTCACTTGCTGACTTAACACATGCTTATCTCTATCCTTGGAATTATCAACATTGTGGAGTTAGGTTAGGCTTCCGCTAATCAAGGTAGTGGCCGCTAACTTTGCTTTAAATAAGGACGTGTATGCTTGCACATGGTCCATTTAGGTTAGTTGTTTCGATTAACTAATGGTAGCTTTCCAGTTAACTGTATAGTTTACTTCATTAGGGTTTGGTAGCAAATCTTGCATGCATTGCAAGAACTTCAGAGTGAACTCAAGGTGATTTAGGTTACCTACACCTGATGTATATAAATAAAAAGCTTTTGCTCATTTGTAACAACTTTTGCTTGAGAGAGAAATATATGTCACAGCTTACCTTGCCCTGCTACTATTGCTCTTTGGTATTTGTTCATGCCTTGCTATTACGATTAATTGTTATGCCACATAGGGTTTCATGCAATTGTGATAGTGGATTCTTTCCATAGTTTAGATAAATCTGTCTTGTGAATCTTTTGTCATTATTGATCAAGCGTTATGCCACATAGGGTTTCGTGAGATTGTGATGATAAATCTGTTTTGCGAGTCTTTACTATTATAATCAAGTGTTATGCCACATAGGGTTTCATAAGATTATCATGGTAAATTCTTAAATCTGTTTTGTGCCAATAAACTTGTTCAGATTGAGATGATAGTTGCGCCACCTTGCTCCGTTTTCTCATGCTCTGTTTTCTTGAGGGAACTGGATAGAATTTAAGTTATTAAGTTTAGTTGTAGTTAGTGAATCTGCGAAACCAGAGAAAACTCAGCTGCAACGTATTAGTTTTCAAGAAAGCCTTGTACCTCTACAGCTGAAACAAAAAAGACAGGAATTAGTTTAGTTTATTTCCCTTTGCAGGTATTTTTGTAAAGCACAACGAGGGAGCTTCCCCTCCTAATTTGAAGAGCACTCATTGCGTAGTGTACATAGGCTGTTCGTAGCAACTCTTACTCCAGAGGTGTTAGTTGTTACGCCAACAAAGACATTATTTTGTTTCTTAGATTAGTAAGATCTCCTCAAGGTGACCTTTGTCTTGGATGACATAACTGAGGGATCTCTTCAGTCAAATTCATTTGAGCCCTAAACTCGGCCTGGTCTGTTAGAGTGCACAATATGCAACAAGTTGGATATGGTACTTTACCCAATTCCAACACTTTCTCATTCTTCTAAGGATTTGAACCTAGTGGCTCCTCATTGAAAGTCTCATGCTCTTACCATTTGAGCTCAATCCATTAGAAAAAAAATTAGAGTAAATATTAGGTAGAGCTCCAAGTGTATGTGAGAGTAGGCTTGGGTTTGTTATATTATAGATTGTTTCTTGTGCACTTCACAATGAGGAATTCAATATTCCCATGGCCATTTTGAGGCACCAAGGATTTCATGGAAATGGTACCTTAGTCAATGGTAGGAAACTCAAAATTCCCCATAACTCACCCTAAACCCATTCGGCATGTCACAAGAAATTATTGCTATGGAGGATTCTTCAGGCAAAGCTCAAAGTGTATGTCAGAGTAGGCTTGGGTATGTAATATCATAGATTATTTCCTAAGTACTTCAAAATGATGAGTTCGACCCTTACTTCCACATATCCCCATGGTTATTTCAGGGCACCATGGATGTTGTGCAAATGGTACCTTAGTCAATGGTGGGAAAGTTGTAACGACCTAACCCTTTCATAAAGTAAAAATTTCTTAAATTTACACCAAATAAGTAAAGGTAATGAGTAATAAAGCCATTGCAATAAAAAATTTCTTTTATTGATAATTTCCAAACAAGATACAACATATTTCAACATGTATTCCTTTTCATTTCAAATATACATCAAAGTAAGAAAGCATACAATTACATACATAGCTCATGGAGCTTTTGAACAAATAGTAGTAAGAAGGTCCAAGAATCTGTCCTTTCAAATCTTGGATCTTCAGTCGCCTGTTGTGGAGGAGAAGCATCACTCGGGCGCTTTTCTGCCAACCACGGACTCTTAATGCGGTCCCCCACACATCTATCGTTCAATAGATGGCCCTTCCCTTCAATGAAGAGATCGGTAGAATAACCGATAACGACAACCAAATGAGCATAGTGTTGTGTCCTAGATAACTAGATCCTTTAGTAACACAACATTCTCGAACTAGTATGTAATACGGGATCATGATGAACTAATAGTGTAGTCTCAAGCATCTCACAGTCTAAGTGGATGTTGTACATGGCACTACTTTGGCCAAAGTGTTTCATTCAATATGTTCTACTGAGGGTCATTTGTCACATACACTATTCAAGGCTGATTTGACTTAGGGCTATCTTACACTACACATAGGCATTTTCCTTCAATGGATAATCCGTATCCCAGACTAACCTACAACATACTAAGCTACTAGAAATGAATCTACTTAGCATGTAAGTACACAAGTTCCCTCCCATACTGGAATTCTATCCTAGGAGTAACACAAGCCTATCTGAGTTAAACAAATAACTAAGCTAGTTGAACTTCAAGTGACTCTTGCAATCACACAACCCTAGTAAATAACTAATGCAATCAGCATTCTCCTATTATGGAGATCTTACAAACATTGTATAACATAGCTTAGAATGCAGCATTTTTCCTTTCTCAGAAGACAAACATATTCACTTCCTATGCACAGACAGAAAATACAATTGAAGCAACATTATAATTCTTGCAAATAAATAGTAGAAAATATCCCATGCCTATATTTCCTTTTCCAAAAGTGTTGACAATGCAGCCTTCACTTATAGCTCAATCCAGTAATTCCCAGCACTTCAGAAACTGTCAACTCTTTCTCACAAATCCACTCTTCCCTCACTCAAAATTCAGATATAATGAATTGGTAAGAACTCAGAAGTAATAACCAGCAAAGGCGTAATCTTTTGGTATCATACGCCTCCCTCAAGGTAATAATGAAATCTCAAAAATGTGAACACTAGCTGTAGATATTGTTCACTCAGAAAAGTGAAGAATGAACATATACTAATGCACAAAATGATACCCAAATGATGGCACGATACAAGAGAGTTGGCTGTTCCAACGAACTGCTCTACTCTCTATCCGGCCCAACCCCACCGACCTGAGGCAAGGCTATCCTCCCACGAATAGAATCTACCTCCCCGAAGGGCTAGCAGGTTGTGCCTTTGGCACCGACCATATGGCCGCCTTAGGGGGCCCGAATGAACCTAACCCCACCGATGAACCCATTCGTCTTAAGGCAGGATGGACAAACTACTTTCTCATGATGGGAGGACAAGAGGACTATAGAATTCAATCACTGAACTGTACAATTTATAGAGAACCCAGCTCTCCCAAACTCCTACAGCCATGGCATGTGAATTGACACCACTACCATTTGAAATATTCAACCTGAAGGTGGTGCCAATTCCAGCCCGTACTCAGCAATGAACATGGTGAATCGACTTCCATTTTTGCCAACATTATGAAGACTGTTTCCACAAGCACATGGCGAAATTCACAAATCAACACCTACAGAAAAATGGTTTCAAAGGTGGCGCCAAACTCATGAGATGGCGGGATTTTCATAATCTGTGAACAAGTCAATCATAGTTCACTTACACAGACAACATCGACTATTTTCCGGTTGAGTCGATGAAATTCATTTATTGCGTTGAATTTGGTCAAGCTTCAGATTTCAACCTGGTCAAAGATTTAGACGCATTTCATGGATTTGTCCCTGCATGTTCACTAACAGATGATGCGCGATTTCTTCTAGAGCCATATGTGATTCAAATTCTAATACCTTCATATTAAACTATATCGGCCTTCATACGCCAAAGTTTAAATGATAATATTAAATCGATTCTTTTAGGCAATTTCAGAAATAATTCAATTTCCCAAAGTTATACAAAATCGACTCATTTATTAAATTTGAATAATTCGATTTTGTGTGCATATATATATATCTATGTACACGTATGTGTATGTATACCATATCGATGCATCTATATGAGCATATCCATTTGCTAACGTACGTTTGTATTGATATGTATATACATATGGATACATGTATATACTATACATATCTATATATGTCCACATCTGATTCACTTACATCCATTCACGTTACCATCATATTGATAGGTGTGTAAGTGTGGTATCTCTATACATATGCATATACGTGTCATTAGATCCTCCTGACACGCGTGTACATACATATAGACATACTTCCACCTACATCTGACCTATGCATATGACCATAATATCACAAGACAAATCTCAGAAACCAAATAGATAAACATCACTCACAAATGCATGCAAAAGTAAACAAGACTCCTAATGCAAACATACAAGCTATGGATGACTTACCTACAACCCACACAAACTGACTCAGTTCACTCAATCTAAGGTGGTGTGTGTATGCTCAAATAGTTTACTTTACTGGTCACCCGACCAAGCTCTTCTCCCGAGTGATACTTCCCCTCTGCCTAGAGGAATGATTCATATACCTGCATCCACAGACACATGCTCACAGCAGTCAAATGTTCATAACATAAGCAGTGTACATAAACATCTCAGAAGTTAGAATAATCACAATTCAATAACCTTCTATTCTAATAAATGCAATATTTCACCAAGGATAACATCAATTGAAGTAACATTAAATGACACAATCATCAAATGTGAAAAACACTCGTATTGATCACAAGGAACAGCATATATTTTATTCATCTTCAGAATTCTCATTACAATCATTTTACCCTATGCAGTAATAGTAAGTAGTAACTATACAATAGGGGTGTAACAAAAGTCATTATTCCCCATCAATTGCCGAAAACCCATTGGGCATGTTACGAGAAATTATTGCAATACAGAATTCTTTGAAAGAAGTCTTCAGTATCTAAAAGAGTTCTTCAATAGCTTAGTGCATTTGTAATATTCAACAGCCAAAAAGGCATTTATTTATTAGCTTTGTCTTGGCACAAGAAAAATGTCCTTGCACTAAAGATTTTAAATCAAGTTAGGGGAGACAATCTACCCAACATGTTTGAAGCATACAAATAGAGTATTTTCTTGAAAGAAACTCTTTAGGGTCTCTAAAAATTATTGTTTTTACGTGCTTCTTAGATGCCAATATCTAAGGATTAGTGATTTTGCCAAAATTCTCCCAAGACTTACAACCTACCTTGTCTTCTTTGAAAATGGCTAGGCTTGGCCTTCCACTAAAGGGGAACCCCGATGAGTTGTATAATAGCCAAGTTAAATCACCACTGCAACACAAACGGACTAATTTTGCATATAGATACTAAGAATATTTGTCACTTATGTTATCCGCTACTGATTTCTTGAAGAATTTGAGCATGGTTTGTTTCTCTTATGACAATTTCTCTTCATTTTGTCATGCCAATAGTGTTTATTTTTTGATATGCATTGAAAATATTGTTTCAAATTCACTACAAGTAATTGAACAAATCCCATCCAAGCAATGGCCTTGGCTCTGAAAATTTTAATCATTATATAACTCATATCTTGTTAGTTTTGAATCTAATGTATGTAGCTATAATTATCTTACACCCCAATTGTGTAATTACTATTTACTATTAATATGTAGGGTAAATATGAATGTAATGTGAAATCTAGAGATGAATAAACTGTGCTTGCACTTTGTTATCAATGCATTACGAATGTAAGTTATCTCATTTAATGTTGTGTGAAAAGTACTGCAAATATGTGTATGAATGGTTATTGAATTAATATTCTACCTTTGGAGATGTATTACGTATATTGCATATTTTGTGAACATTTGACTGTCGTGGTCATGTGTTAGTGGTTGAAGGTATATGTTAAATTCTTCCAAGCGGAGGGGAAGTATCACTCAGCAGAAGAACTTGGTCGGGTAACCGGTAACGAAAACTATCTAAGCATATACACACCACAGTAGAATAATTGAGTTGAGGAAGTTTGTGGGAAGTTGGTAAGTCATCCTTAGTTGATGCGTCTACATTAGTAGAGTCGTGTTTACTATAGAGTGCATTATTAGGTGATGTTTATCTATTTGAGCTTTAGAGTTCTTTCTTGTATTATTACAGTTATATTGATAGAAAGACGTATGTGGAGTATATGTATATATATGCACATAGATGTCGATGGGATCTAACGATATATATATGCATATGTACAGATGTACCACACGTAAATGTTTATCAATACAATGGTAATTGTGAATGGTTATATGCGAATCGAATGTGTACATATATATACACACATATGATGGTAAATGGACATGCTCATACGGATGTATCGATATATGTATACATACGTATACATGTACATAGAGGCATATACTTATATACGTATACAATCGATATACTGTGATTAGTATGTGAATACTATTGTCATTATACTTACTTATATATTGAATCTTGTTGACATGATTTTTGCGACCACACCAACACAAAATAAAGTCGCCAACGACTACTCTATCCTCTCTTGAACAAAGTTTCCTGCATGCTAAGATTGCGAGATAGGTCATACATTTAACTCCAAGGTTCCTTCAGTGCAAATAGTCTCAGTTGGCTTGATGTGATTTTGCTGGTATTTCAAGGGGACTTACACAATTGTTCGACAGTTGACAGCAAACAGCGGACTAAGGGCTTTCATGTAATTCGAATGATTTGGCAAGTGGGCACAAGTTTCCTAATCCTAACCAGAAATGAACTGAATTTAAAATGAGTGTAGGGCCTAAGAAGTTTATCTTCTACTCTAAGGCGTGGGACATGGCGATCAATTCTTACAAACTTCAACCAAGCTCTGCTTTGCCTCGCTTCGGACAGCTTCCACAGAACCGTGCAATCTTCAGAGGAGTAGCTCAAGGTGTTCAGATCACAACTTAGCATGAAAATACCATCACAATGACACATATAAGCATACAAATCATGACCGAAGTTAAGTACACGATATTCCAGTTGACCACACAAGGCGCATTCACCATCAGCGAACACACTAGTGGTATGGATAGACGAAGTTTGCTCAAATTGAAGACCACGTTCCACAATCACTAAGTACTAGCATGAAATGAAATCTACTTTACTTTAAGCTATTTCAAGTTGCTACGTGAATTGGTAGGACAAAGAAGCCTCGACAACTACTCATAACAAAGAAGAAATCACCATCAATGAAGAACTCTTTTATTATGAAAGCATTCATGACAACTTCTTACAAAGTATTCAAAGGGAAGACTTTCCTTCCTTTTCAATCTAAACTATACTATCAAACTATTCTACTTTCTACTCTATCAATTTCTCTCTACTCCTTCTCTGCTATCCTAACTTTGATCTAATTAGATACAAATGAGGGGGGATGCCCCTTTTATAGCTGGCCAAGTCCAACGGACGGCTCAGATTACAATCGGCTGGATGGCCAGGATCGTGCCACCTCAGCCCTAAACAAGATTCACCCTAAAAACCGCCACCAAGAGGGGTGGGGTAATAAATGAGCCATTAATGTCCATCATCCTTCTAGAAGATTCCAACTTTGAAATGCGTTCACACCGCTCTTGATCTTCTTCTTGACATTGTTCTTCAACTTTGCTCGAGCTTCCATTCTTTTCTCCATCTTGAGTTTTGAAAACATTTCTTCTCTGTCACTAAGTCTCAACACTTAGCCATTTTCTTGCAACTTTTCTTCCTTCGAGGTTGAAATGTCATCTTGGATTATTTTCTTCATCACTTAAGTCATCACGCTTGGTCTCGACGTTCCTCCTGCAAAACAAGCAAGGAGAAGAGTATTAGAACATTTCATAATATAAACTCAACTTACTTACCAAGATTTTTATGTTTTGATCTCCAAGGGTTCATCATTTTTCTTAGCCAACTTTGCGTTCAAATTCTTCATGCCTTAACCAGATTTCCAACCCATCTTGCATTCTGCTCGGCGCACTTCACTCTGATATTTCATCTGACTCAGGCTCGAGAAAAATGCTTTCATCAGGAATTTGATCAAAAATTATCTAGGCACCCAACTTCAAATTCATCCGCCGAGGCATTTTATCTTCACAAACATTTCTTTCCTTGCCTTAGAAAAAAATTTCAAACTTTTACTTAGGAAATTCATTATTTAAGTGCTCATCAAAAATCTCCATCTTGAAGGCTACGGCGAAGCGTGGAAGACTTTAAAATCAACTTCTCATCGGAGATCTTCAATACCCAAAAGAAAATTTTCTTCAGAATTTGTTGAATTCATGGGTATACAATGAACAGGTTCATTTAATTTTTCTTAAATTTTGAACCTTGGAAAAATAACTTTTAACAAATTTAATCCCGTTCTTCACATCTGTGAACATTTCTTGTTGCTCTGACTTGAAAATATTTTATCCACCTCGCGAAGCAGGCACTCACTGACTTTTCCACTAGCAACTTCATTTGTGCTTCTGAAAAATTCCACACTTCCAAGTCTAGGCGCGATTTTCCTAAGGAAGAAATTCCTTGTGCCTTAGAAAAAAAAATTTATTCTGCCCGTGGTGAGGAAATTTTATTTCAACTCACTTAGAAATTTTTTTCTTTTGAATGTCTTGGGCACATTTTACCTTTCATGAGGAATAAATATCTCTTTAAAACCCAACGCCTAGCATATTTCCATTCAGATTCCTAACGCCTTAGTCATTTTTTTGTCACCACCTTACCTTTACCATTTGGGCGCATTTCTCACTTGATGAGGAATTAACATCTTACATCTTTGACCTCTTGACTTTCTACCTCATGTTTGAGCGCATTTTGCCTAGGCTAGAGGATGAACTTCCAACGCTTAGCATTTTGTCTTTGCATGCCCTGGCTTGGGCGCATTTCACACCTCATGAAGGATGAAAATTTTGACTTTGACTTTCTCCTAACTTGCTTTGAATCATGGGCGCATTTCCTACCTTGAGGAGGATGGGCGCATATGGTTATCAACTTCAATATTTGGAGTATTTTCCCTTCAACCTCTTTGGGCGTACACATGACAAGGTGGACCCACCTCAAGGCGTTGGGATCTCTTCATATGCCACTTGTCCTTTGTCTTCATGCACACGCCTTGCATGGACACCTCTTTTGCATGGATATCTTTGCATGGAGATGTTTTGTCTTTATTCTCCACTTGTATGTATTCAACGCCTTTTACTTGCTTTTGACCTTTGAGCTTCTTTCCTTTTGTCTTCACATGCCCTGGTTTGGGCACATTTGAGGGGGTGAGAGGGATTTGAACATTTTCAACATCTTTGACTTCCTAGACTCCTCCAAGCATGGGCGCATTTAGCAAGTGCAAGAGAATGAACTTTTCACTTAGAACTTTTGCTATCAACCTTCCTAGAGTGGGCGCATTTTTCCATAGGAGGAGGATGAAATTTGATACTTAGAAAATTTTCATGCTTGGCTTGAGGTGAGGGCGCATTTTGCCTTGGCAAGAGGATGGAAATTTCAACGCCTTTGACTTTCTCTAGCTTCCCCAAGTATGGGCGCATTCTAGCATGTGTGGAGGATGAACTTTATGCCTTTGGAATTTTTTTATGCTTCTTCATCAAGCAGGGCACATTTTACCCCTGGAGGTGGATGAACACTTGGAATATTTCCATGCTTGGCTTGCTCTCCAGCTGAAGTAGGCGCATTTGGCCTAGGGTGGAGGATGAAACTCAGACTTAGACATTTTTCATGTTTCTTCATCCTTCCTTGGGCGTATATGGAGGTAGCAGGAGGATATTTCAAACACTTAAAGATTTTCCTGGCTTCCAGCTGAGATGGGCGCATTTTCATGGTGGTGCAGGATGAAGTCTCAGACTTAGCCATTTTCCTTGTCTTCGCCAGCTTCTCCATGCCTCACTATAAATAGTAAGTCCTTTGATTTTCATACTTCAGAAGCTCAGATTGATTTGAAATTTTGAACACTGGATCTTCACGACTCCGTCAGCCTGTTGACATTGTTATTCTGAGTTGGCCTGCTATTTTTAGCCCATTTATGAAGGTGGTTTGCTATTTATAGTAACTGCTCGTTTCTGAGACCTCCATATCTTCGTTTGACTTGAAATTCAATGATGTGCCCTCACCACGGACTTGCCTATCGACATCACCGCTGCGACTTACTATTTATAGCATGTTTCGAATGCCTTACTATAAATAGTAAGTGCTTCGCTTGCCTTCAAATTTTACCAATGGATAGCTTGAAGACACCGACGCGTGGTATACACCGGTTTTCAAAATTCTGACCTTTTACCTCTTTTTAAGTTCCGCTGGAAACCCTAATTGGTCTTGCATGTATATCAAATGACCTTCGTTTGCCCTCGTTTCTGTTGCATTGCGATCAGTTTGTGATTCTGAAGTGCTGGGAAGTGGCTGCCGGGATGCATCTGCTAAAAATAGTAAGTTGTTGAATAAGTGATTATCTCCGTTTGCATGTCATATCACTACGAAGCTCTCAAAAAACCCATAAGGAATATGTGCATGCAAAGAAAACCCGACATGCAAACCCTAAAAATAGCCTTTGAAGACGGCTTTTAAAAGTCCGATCCCGGTTTGCATGTTACACCTGCAAGGTCTCAAAAACCCAAAAGGAATCCTCAGACATGCATTGAAAACCCGACATGCAAACCCTAAAATTTGCCTCGGTCGGATTGCTAAAAATAGTAAGTTGTCCGTTTCAGCTCAAATTTTGCCAGTGAGCAGCTTCACATGTTCTGAATGCAGTGTGACTGTAGAAACTTCAAAAGTGCTTATGGAATGCCTGGAATTGCACACTTACTAAAAATAGTAAGTAGCTGGAATCTGATGAAATTTCAGTGGAAACCTGCTGGAAGTGCACTGACACCAATGTTAATCTCTGTTCTCAATTTATTCATCCCGTTTGGTCACAAATTGACCAAAGAAACGCAAACCCTAATTTTCAGACTTGGCCAGATTTTTACGTTTAAGCTCAATGACGAGCACAATCCTCGAAAGGCAGACAGCAGAAAGAGAGGGAAAAAGAGAGAGAGGGACAAAAACCAAAGCCAAAAGACCATAATGGAGCAAAAATTAGGGGTCCCCATCTTGAATGGGGCGATGTGTGAAAAGGTCACAACAAATCTATACTTAAATTGATGGCTTATGATATACATATATATATATAAATATATATTAACATATTATATATATATATATATATATATACGCTGATATATATATTACTTGAAATCAACTATTATTAGCGATGATAGAGACTAATTATTAGAGGTCGATTATAAGTTACTTGTGACTGTATTTTGTAAGGCCGTGTTTTACTCTTGCTTCCACGCATCGTGGAGTATGTATACTACAATGTAGCTCACTACATTAAGTCGATATATGGTGAAGACTAAGTCAACACTTTTATGGGAATCTCATTTGACTTGGTAAACTTTAAACGCCATGTCATTATGCTTAAACCAACATCTGTAAAAGACGATCAAGGTGATAAGTAAACAAGTCGACAACTTTGCCAAACTGATTTATTATCTGAATTGACTCATGCTAAGACTTGGTCAATGCAAGCTTGGTGTTGCATATTTGTTAATGACTGTTTCAAATATGAAAGATACAGCGCCAACTGTTGGATAGTGAGTATTTACTTGGCGCCACCTTTGGAAACCTGTTTGCTATAGATGTCTATTGTTTGAGTAATTCAAATTGTACCATATCGATCAAGTGCTGATTTGAATAAGTCTCATTTTGCTGTCAATCAACATGGTCGATCTTTTGTTGTGAATTGCTGAGTAAGTTCTTATATTCGTGCCACCTTTTTTCTAAGTCGAGTGAGTAGGTTGTGCATGGCAATTGTTGTCAATAACCATGCCTAAACTGTAGTATGCAAGGCCTCATTACTGCTGTATAAATAGCAGGGCAAACTCATTCATTAAGGACGCATTCTTGCAAACGTTTTTACTCTGCATTATTTTCAGCTTTACTCAATTTTATTTGAGAGACAGAGAGATAGGTCTGTTATATTGAGAGAGAGTAGAATTTGACAGAAGTATTCTATCAACTTGAGTATTATAGGTTTATTGTGACGTCTCTTGAAAAGCTATAGTCAAGCTAGTTGTTGTTTGGAGAAGCTACATTGTTGTCAATTGATTGGATAAGCAATAACAGGCATGAGGATATTCTTCCTTGTTATTTTATTTATGAAAGATTATTCTCCATGAATGCTTGAATTGTCTTTTATGAGTACTAGCATTTAGGGAAACTAGAATGACTTTGAAAAGGAAATAGAAACTCTTATGCTGTTTTTATGATGTGCTTGTATGTACTCCATAATAGGAGGTTAGTGTTTATCATACGTATTACATACTAGATATGATTAGACATGAGTGGTATATGAGTTACTCTTAGCTAGGTTATTGATTTAACTAGAATAGCTTGAGTTTACTCCTAGGATTGTTTATCCAGTATGGGAGGCAGCTTGTGTATTTACTTGTTTAAGTAGAGTTATTCCAAGTATGCAGTAATGGTGATAGGTTATCTCTGGGGTGATAGATTATCCATTGAAGGAAATATCTATGCGTAGTTTAAGATGGCCTTAAGTCAAATCGGCCCTAAGTAGTGTATGTGATAGATGACCTTCATTCAGATTACTGTTTGAAAACACTTTGGCCAAAGTAGTGTGACTACCTCTGGCTCCATTGTCAGTTCATCGCAATCTAGTATTACATGCTAGTTCTAGATTGTGGGTTTACAAGTTCTAGTTATGTAGGACACAACACTATGCTCAGTTGGTTGTCGTTATTTGGTTACTCTACCAATCTCTTCGTCGAAGGGAAGGACCATCCATCAAATGATAGATGCGCGGGGGACCGCATATGAGTCCGTGGTTGGTGGAAAAGCAGTTAAGTGATGCTTCTCCTCCACAGCAGGTGACAAAAGAACCAAGATTTGAAAGAAAGGATCCTGGACCATCTATAAGCTATTTGTTCCAAAGCTCATTGAGCTATGTTTGTAAATGTACGCATTCTTGTATGATTGTAACTTGTGAAATTATTGTAATGAAATGGAATCCTTTTTGTGTTATGTTATGGCATCTTTGTTCATATATTCTCAATAAAGAAAAGAAAAAATGTTATTGCAATGGCTTGTTACATAGTTTATTACTCGCAAAGTGAAAAACTCCGGAATTTTTACTTCATTGAAGGGTTAGCATGTTACTTGTGGTATCAGAGCTAGGTTTAGCTCTGGAACCTATGAGCTCATCATTCTTTCCATCCAACGTTATCTAATGTTTGGAAATTCTTGTACCAGGATGGTACGTCTCAGATTAATGGCTCGAAAGTCAATAATTGGAAACGAGCGCTACCTCAAGGCCGAGAAGGAAAGAGAAGCCATCGTTAGAACAATAGAGGTTACCAATTTCAACAATGCCATTTGCTTGAGTGACACCGAAACCTTTAGTCATGCACTTTCTTGGATCAGTGATGTGAAGAGGAAGATGAAGATGGAGGCCAAGTACAACTACCTACCTTCCATCTCACTTGAGAAGTCTGAGTCATTATCACTTTCCAGGGATATGCCCTCGGAAGGGAGCGTCAATCTGGCATTTACCTTTAGGGACCCTAGAGTTCTTCCACTTGCAGAAGTAATAGTAATTTCCTCAAGTAATGAGTCTGAGGGATATGTACCTCATAACTATGTATTGGATGACAAATCTGAAGGCTATTATCCTTTCTGGGATAGGTATGAACAAATGAGAGATGAGCAACAATCTCAGTTTGTAGGTTATACTCCTTTAAGTTATGTGTCAGAGAGTGAATCCGAGGGATACTCTCCACTTGAGTATCTAAATAGTCACTCCATGTAATCAAAGGGATATTGAAATCCTTATGAAATAAATAAAATTATATGTTTACCAAAAAGCGTATGCTTAATCTTATGTGGAATTCTTTATGTGCGTATGAATGTCATTTTTAATGTTTTCCATAAGATAGTTGATAACATAGGTCCAACATGGATAAACATTCAAGTAAAACCAATCTTGTGAAATGGTGAGGACACGAACTAACCTTGGCGTAAGTCAGGAAGTTAGGCAAGAACCCGCTGGAGTTGAAGCTAAACTTGACCAAATCTTGGCAAGGTTGGCTAACCTCGAGCAAGAAAGAGTTAAGAATAGGGTAGAGAAAGAAGTTCCCATTAATGAGCATGAGGGAGAAAACTCTCCTCATCGGCGTGATGAAACTCATGATCATGCGAGGGAAAAATCACCTACGCCATCTGAGCAAAGAAACAAGAAGCGTATAGCTTTCGAACTTTCCAAGGACATGAAGAAGATTACCCTGCCCAAGTTTGATGGAAGTGTTGGCGGAGATGAGGCTGACGTGTGGCTTGTCCAAATGGAAAAGTATTTTGAAATTCGAAACTACACTAAGACCACTAAAGCCACTTGGGGTGCATACCAGTTAGCAGGGGAAGCCTCTCACTGGTGGATGAACAAAAAGTTGGAACTCAATCTTAACTTGTGGAAACTGACATGGGGAGAATTTGTTGAGATTTTCCGTAAGAGATGGTTTCCCCAACTCTACTATGACCAAAAACTCTCGGATTTCCAGGGTTTGAAACAAGGTAATATGATGGTCAACGAGTATTGGGAGAAGTTTACCCGACTTTTGCGTTACATTCCCATATATCACAAAGATGAACGCTTCCGCATAAGAAGGTTTATCATGGGACTTGCCCATCAAATTGGAGAAGTGGATATGCACGGTCCAACAACGATGGATCTTGTATATGAGAAATCAATTACACAGGAGCAAAAGCTCAAGGCTAACTCCACTCGTCAAGAAAGTAGAGATTATAAGAAGGTTGTGGAAGTTCCTGATAAGCCAGCTCCAAAGAAGGTGGAATCTGTGCAAAATGTTCCAAGGCAAAAGCGAAAAGGGTTCCGCAATGACGAAAAAGAGTCTAGAAGAGAGCGTAAGAGGAATCGTTCCAGCATTAGTAATACCAACAAAGCTAATAAAAATGTAAACAAGTCTAGAGAACCTGCTAGGAAAAGAGAACCAGCTATGGGATGTTTTGCATGTGGAAGGGACCACTATGCTAATGAATGTCCTAATAAAACTTCCGGATCACGACCATATGGTAATCCATTACCCACCCAGCAAGCGATGTTTCAACAAAAGATACATGCAACTGTGGATGATCGCCAGGCGGAGTATCAAGTAACTCCAGTTCAAATGCCAGGTATTTTGTTTGGCTTACTGTCATAACCCCCGAAATTATGAATGGAGGATTGGCTTCGTAACAAGGAAAATTGCTCTCATCATCGTTGTCTCCAGCATAAGTCCGATTTTTAACTTTTTAGATATAATAAAATAATTTTGTATTCATTCATTAATTGTCTTTTAAAGAACGATTTTATAAGTTGATACTTATAACTAACTTAATGTAAATAAATTAGCAAACTAAGCATAATCAATTTGCTGAGAGGTGCGATCCTTGGGAAGGCGGTGACTCCACTAGTCGACCAACCAACAGAATTCGTGTCCCTACAGGTTCTTTAAATAAGCGCCCAAGTCAGAGCATTGAAAGGAAGAAGAAGAAATCGGGTGGAGGATACAAGCGGAAACTACTACAAAGAAACACGTCTAAGGATCCCGTCAAGAGCAGCAGGCAAGGTAAGTACCTCTCACGTCTGGCCACATGGCAGGATTTCTGAAATTAATTCTAATTTCCATAATTAGAATATAATGTAGCGACTGATTGATTATATTAAGAGCAATAACTATATACGTTCAGACTCAGTAATAATTTGTAGGTTCGATCCAAGTATATTATGAGAACCATTGCATATTAATATATGTTGCAAACAATAAACATATAAATGTCAGATTTTTGTGATTTCTTTACAATATAACAATCTACATATTAATGAATGCTATTTGACAATGACCCAGTAATGTTGTTTAAAACAATTATTGTGTTCTCCTAAGCCACTATGACCTTACTGTGAGAATAGAACTCAGGCTTCAACCTTCTTTTGCTAGCACTCATGTCAGACTGTGCGTTTGTGGAGTGGAAGAGCTCGTAAATCGTAAATCGCCCACTAATGGAAAGTCCCAAGATGGGTGGAACACCCTAAGAAAAATCCACTTTGAGTTGCGTTCACGCGCCCCTTAAACACAGTAAATCGCCGTCCCATGAGGCTAGACAAAGGGAGACAAGGCAAGACTCTATTCCAATCAGAAGTAGGGATCATGACTGATAATGCAATTGATTTACTCTTGACATGTGTAATCTTAAAGTAATCTTATCCTTTGTCATATGCTTAAATGATATTAACCATTATAAATAGTTCCTCAAGATAACTTTGTATTAATGAAATGATGTACCAATAAGATAAATTATATATTCTAACTGTACTTTATATTTTTGGATTAATTTCTTAAAGGGGGCATTACACTTACCTATTTCTATTCTTATTGATACTGGTGCAACTGAGAATTTCATTTCACCTAGAGTATCTAAGCAATTATCTAGGAAGGCTGGATACATGGTAATGTCTTGGAATGTAGAGTATGCAAACCAGACAAGAGCAAAGGTGGAACAATGTTTATTCGAGGCTAGTATAGAACTACCCAGTTTTTCTACGGAAGTAAACCTTTATGTCACACCTCTAGGATCATATGACGTTATCCTAGGAATGAATTGGTTGTGGAAACATAGGGTTAAGTTAGATTGTCATGCTAAATCTGTAGGGTTCCTAGATGATTTTGGAAATCACGTAAAATTGCATGGGATACCTAGAGAGGTCAGGATTCGTCAAATTACGGCAATGCAACTATTAAGAGCTAAGAAGAAAGGGTGTAAACTCTTTGTCGTCAAGATAGAAGAACTAGAAAAGGATCTTGATAACTCAAAATTCCAGAGCTTTTCGAAGTTAGAAGATGGTGAAATAGATGAAACTAGAAAATCGAATATGGAGAAGTATCCAATATTGAGAAAATTGCCGGATATGTTTCCAGATGAGTTACCAAGGTTGCCGCCGAAAAGAATATTTGACTTCTCTATAGATATAGTTCCAGGGTCTGAACCTATTTCCAAGGTGCCCTATAGGATGACAACCATTGAGCTTATGGAACTGAAGGCACAATTGGGAAAATTGTTGTCTAAAGGGTTGATAAGACCAAGTGTTTCGCCTTGGGGAGTGTCAGTCATCTTTGTTAAAAAGGACGGTACTTTGCGTTTGTGCATCGACTATCGTATGCTTAACAAAGCTACAGTTAAGAACAAGTATCCATTGCCACACATAGACAATCTTTTTGATCAAATAAAGGGAGTCACTGTATTCTCTAAAATAGATCTGAGATCTGGATATCACCAACTGAGGATTAAGGATGAAGACATCTTTAAAACTGCGTTCAAAACCATATATGGACACTATGAATTCGTTGTTTTACCCTTTGGATTAAGAAATGCACCTGCAGCATTTATGAATCTAATGAATAGTGTATTTAGGGACTGCCTAGACAAGTTTGTATTAGTTTTTCTAGATGACATCCTAATTTATTCTAGAATTGAGGAAGAACATTGCAGGCATTTAGAGGTAGTTTTACAGCATTTGAGAGAACATAAGTTGTATGGTAAACTCTCTAAGTGTACATTCTTCCAAAAGAGGATACAATATTTGGGTCATGTAATTTCGGCAAAACGAATTTCAGTAGATCCAACTAAGATCAAGGTGGTACTTGAGTGGCCTGTACCTAGGAATGTGTCAAAGGTAAGAAGTTTCATGGGTCTAGCAGGGTATTATAGAAAGTTTGTTGCAAACTTCTCTAAGATTGCTTTTCCAATTACTTCTTTGCAAAAGAAAGGAAAGAAATTTGAATGGACTGAGAAGTATCAAGAAGCATTTGACCTACTCAAAGAGAAGTTAACCACTGCACCGATCTTAAAAGTACCAGATCCTGAGGGTAACTTTACTGTTATCACAGATGCATCCCGAGAGGGATTAGGAGGTGTGTTAATGCAAGATGGGCAAGTAATTGCTTATGAATCTAGGAAGCTGTAACCTTATGAGATGAATTATGCACCGCATGATTTAGAATTCGCAGCTATGGTTCATGCATTACAAATTTGGAGGCATTACTTGTTAGGAAAACCCTTTGAGATGAAAACTGATCATAATGGGTTGAATTACCTTTTCACTCAACCTAATCTGAATGCTAGACAGAGAAGATGGTTAGAATTAATAGCTGATTATGACTTCAATCTCAATTATATAAAAGGGAAGGAAAATCGGGTTGCCGATGCCTTGAGTCGAAGACGTCATATTGCTTCAATAGTAACAATTCAAACCGACTTTAAAGGGCAAGTGTTGCAGAAATGCAAAGAGGATGAATACTACTTGCAAGTCAAGCAAGCACTCACTAGCAATCCGCAAGATTCTAGGTATGAAGGATTTCATTTTGAACCTAATGGATTACTTAGATATAAGGGTAGAATGTATGTACCTGACATAGAAGAGTTAAGAAATCTAGTATGGAAGTACACAAAGCACTGTACTCTAGCCACCCTGGAGTGACGAAAATGATGGCAGATGTAAAACCATTATACTTCTAGAAAGGGATGAAAGGAGATGTTGCTAGATTTGTGGCTAGGTGTCTTGAGTGTCAAAGGGTGAAAGCAAAGCATCCTCATCCTGCAGGCTTGTTATACCCACATGATATACCAGAGCGGAAGTGGCAAGTCATAAGTATGGACTTTGTGCAAGGATTGCCTATGTCAAGAAATAAGCACAATGCCATTCTGGTGGTTGTAGATAAGCTTACCAAAGTAGCACATTTTATACCCGAGAATCTAACTGATGGAGCACTTGTCATAGCAAGGAAATTTGTGCAAGAAGTGTTTAGGTTGCATGGGATTCCTAAGAAGATTATCTCAGATAGGGATGCACGAGTCACTTCTAGGTTTTGGTAAACTTTGATTTCTGCACTAGGGATTCAATTGAATATTAGCTCAGAATATCATCCGGAAACGGATGGGAAAACTGAAAAGGGTGAATCAAGCACTAGAAGACCTACTTAGGATGTATTGTATGGATCAACAGTACAAGTGGGAAGATTACTTACCCTTAGTAAAATTCACCTACAACAATTCTTATCATTTTGTGATAAAGATGGCTCCTTTCGAAGCATTGTATGGTCGAAAGTGTCAAAATCCTATAAGTTGGGATAGACTAGAAGACAAAGTAAGTCTAGGGCCAGAAATGTTAGCAGAAGTGGAGGAGCAAGTTAAGATTGTTAACCAAAGGTTGGCTGAAGCTAACGACCGGCAGAAAAGCTATGTTGATGCCAAAAGAGCGCCCCGCAATTTTGTCATACACGACAAGGTGTTGTTGAGAGTGAAACCTCACAAGAGCTCCATTAAATTTGGAAAGTCTTCTAAGTTAGCCCCGCATTATGTAGGACCTTTTGAGATTCTAGAGGAGGTGAATCCAATAGCTTATATAATTGTGTTGCCACCAACTCTTGCCAAAATACATTACGTCTTCCATGTGTCCTACCTCAAAAAGTATATACCAGGTGATAATCATGTGATTGATTGGACTGCTTTACAAGTACAAGACCCCAGAGTGGTAACTCCCGAGCCCATCAAGGTGCTAGGAACACGTAAGCTTCGCTTGCGTAACAGAGAAGTCTTGTAATGCAAATTCTAGTGGGACCCATATGCAAAAGACTCAACCACTTGGGAGGACTATGTTGAGATTCGGCAAAAGTTCCTCATGTTCTTGATGTATTTGAGAATGCTTGAAACAATATGTTGTTTGTTGTTTGCTGTTTGTTTGTTTTATGTTGCTACATAAAATCATCGGGGACGATGATTCACAAGTGGGGGAGTACGTTACACCCCAATTGTGTAATTACTATTTACTATTACTATGTAGGGTAAATATGAATGTAATGTGAAATCTGGAGATGAATAAATTGTGCTTGCACTTTGTTATCAATGCATTATGAATGTATGTTATCTCATTTGATGTTGTGTGAAAACTACTGCATATATGTGTATGAATGGTTATTGAATTAATATTCTAACTTTGGAGATGTATTACATATACTGCATATTTTGTGAACATTTGACTGTCGTTGGCATGTGTTAGTGGTTGCAGGTATATGTTCAATTCCTCTCGGCGGAGGGGAAGTATCACACAGGAGAAGAATTGGTCGAGTAACCGGTAACAAAAACTATCTGAGCATACACACACCACAGTAGAATAATTGAGTTGAGACAATTTGTGGGAAGTTGGTAAATCATCCTTAGTTGATGTGTCTGCATTAGTAGAGTCTTGTTTACTATAGAGTGCATTATCGGGTGATGTTTATCTATTTAAGCTTTAGAGTTCTTTCTTGTATTATTACGGTTATATTCATAGAAAGACATGCATGGAGTATGTGTATATATATGCACATACATGTCAATGGAATCTAACAACATGTATATGCATATGTATAGATGTACCACACGTAAATGTTTATCAATACAATGGTAATTATGAATGGTTATATGTGAATCGAATGTGTATATATATATATATATATATATATATCTATATATATATATATATATATATCGATACACGTGTACGATGGCAAATAGACATGCCCATACGGATGTATCAATATATGTATACATACGTATACATGTACATAGAGGCATATACTTATATACATATATATATATAATCGATATATTGCGATTAGTATGTGAATACTATTGTGATTATGCTTATTTATATATTCAATGTATACTTACATTGATCACTTATGATATATATATAAATATATATATTAAAATATATTATATATATGTATTGGGGGAAACGGCTATCCTCCTAAATTCCCAGCGCTTTGTTAAATTCCGACCTGAAGCAAACTCCACCGACCTCCCTATTGCCACCCACCCAACCCGTTGCATGCCTTCGGCAGCAAGGACCCGAGGCCCAATACACCCCAGCTATCTCTCCCACCCACCCTAACCCAACCCCGCCGGGGGTGGGTGGGAGCCCCCCCCCCCCGAGAGGTAGATTATAGTTAGTTGGGCGAGTATGGTCGGTCTTGAACACAACCCCACCTAAGGCCTACCTTCGGCAGCCTAAGGATCTTCGTGTCTGGCCATTCTTTATTCGCCGTAAGGCTGTTCATCTGTGTGACAGTTCCAGAGAGGCGCGTGTGATTACCAACCCAAGAACTAGCGTACACAGGAGGTTTACCATTTCTCGCGAGGTAGGGGGGATTACCAGTCCATAAATGTACAAGAGGTAGGGTTATATGTATATATATATATATATATCAGCATATAAGCATATATATATACAATATATTATCTATTACTTGAAATTGACTATCATTAGCAATGATAGAGGTTGATTATTAAACCGATTATGAGTTCCTTGTGACTGTATTTTGTAAGGCCGAGTTTTACTCTTCGCCACGCATAGTGGAGTACGTACACTACAATGTAGCTCACTACATTAAGTCGATATATGGTGAAGACTAAGTCGACGCTTTTATGGGAATCTTATTTGACTTGGTAAACTTTAAACACCATGTCATTATGCTTAAACCAACAACTGTAAAAGGCGAGCAAGGTGATGAGTAAACAAGTCGACGACTTTGTCAAACTAATTTATTATTTGAATCGACTGATGCTAAGACTTGGTCGATGCAAGCTTGGTGTTGCATATTTGTTAATGACTGTTTCAAATATGAAAGATACCGCACCAACTGTTGGATAGTGAGTATTTACTTGCCGCCACCTTTGGAAACCCGTTTGTTGTAGATGTCTATAATTTGAGTAATTCAAATTGCACCATATCGATCATGTGCTGATTTGAATAAGTCTCATTTTGCTGTCAATCAACATGGTCGATTTGTTGCTGTGAATTTTTGAGTAAGTTCTCATATTCGTGCCACCTTTTTGCTAAGTCGAGTGAGTAGGTTGTGCATGGCAATTGCTGTCAATAACCATGCCTAAACTATAGGATGTGAGGCCTCATTGTTGCTGTATAAATAGCAGGGCAAACTCATTTGTTGAGGATGCATTCTTGCAAACATTTTTACTTTGCATTATTTTCAGCTTTACTCAGTTTTATTTGTGAGAGAGAGAGAGAGAGTTTTGTTATATTGAGAGAGAGTAGTATTTGAGAGAAGTATTCTATCAACTTGAGTATTAGAGGTTTATTGTGACATCTCTTGAAAAGCTATAGTTAAGCTAGTTGTTGTTTGAAGAAGCTACATTGTTGTCAATTGATTGGATAAGCAATAACAGGCATGAGGATATTCTTCTTTGTTATTTTATTTATAAAAGATTGTTCTCCATGAATGCTTGAATTGTCTTTTATGAGTACTTGCATTTAGTGAAACTAGAATGACTTTGAAAAGGAAATAGAAGCTTTTATGTTGTTTTTATGATGTGCTTGTGTGTACTCCATAATAGGAAGTTGGTGTTTATCGTAGCTATTACATACTAGATATGATTAGATATGAGTGGCATATGAGTTACTCTTAGCTAGGTTATTGATTTAACTAGAATAGCTTGAGTTTACTCCTAGGATTGTTTATCCAATATGGGAGGGAGCTTGTGTATTTACTTGTTTAAGTAAAGTTATTCCAAGTATGTAGAAATGGTGATAGGTTATCTTTGGCGTGATAGATTATCCATTGACAGAAATACCTATGCATAGTTTAAGATGGTCTTAAGTCAAATCGGCCCTAAGTAGTGTATGTGATAGATGACCTTCATTCGAATTACCGTTTGAGAACACTTTGGCCAAAGTAGTGTGACTATTTTTGGCTCCACTGTCAGTTCACCGTGATCCAATATTACATGCTAGTTCCAAATTGTGGGTTTACAAGTTCTAGTTATGTAGGACACAGCACTATGCTCAGGTGGTTGTCGTTATTCAATTACTCTACCAATCTCTTTGTCGAAGGGAAGAGCCATCTATCGAATGATAAATGTGGGGGGGACCACATATGAGTCCATGGTTGGCAGAAAAGTGCTTGAGTGATGCTTCTCCTCCACAACAGGCGACAGAAGAACCAAGATTTGAAAGGCCTAAACCGTCTATAAGCTATTTGTTCCAAAGCTCATTGAGCTATGTTTGTAAATGTATGCATTCTTGTATGATTGTAACTTGTGAAATTATTGTAATGAAATGGAATCCTTTTTGTGTTATGTTATGGCATCTTTGTTCGTATATTCTCAATAAAGAAAAGAAAAACTATTATTGAAATGGCTTGTTACATAGTTTATTACTTGCAAAGTGAAAAACTTAGGAATTTTTAGTTCATTGAAGGGTTAGCATGTTACAGATTATAAATCCAGTATTGGTGGCTATAATGGTATGAAGGATGAAAAAAAGATTATTTTAAAGGGTCAATCTTTGGCACAAACCCCTTACATAAGATGGAAATTGGGGATCAATATATGAATAATATGACAAAACTTAAATGTACTATTGCACCTATAAGTTTAAAATAAACATGTGATGAGAACATCTGCAAGTCTCATTGAAGTGTAGAAGTATTCAGCAAAAACAAAATTTCATAGCAAATAGATAAAACCTGGAAGCTTCACAACGAGTGGTTCTAGCTATATTACAAAATGAATATCTTTGAATAATATCTTGTCTCAATTTCTGAACCATTAAATGGTTCATGAACCTAGACCATTATTACTTAGATTCTTGGGTGAGGTAAAGTGGTAGACAATTAGAGGTTAGGATGAGTTTTCCATGGAATTCTGAAGCAGATTTCCATCCATCTGGTTGACAATGTTGATTTCCCCTATGTGTCAAAAATATATAAATACTGGGGAACCATCTTATAAATTGCCTCGTGCATAATCCTTCATCAACCATACTTCATATGTAAGAATATTGTAAGACAATATAGTCCATAACCTTTACAACAAGCAGCCTGGATTAAGAGTCACCTTAAGCCAAAGGCATGTAGGAATCCATGCCTAACTAAAACTAATGGGTATACAATGACATCTATTGAGGTATAGGATTCCTAAAAGGTGCACTAAGTCAGGAAACAAAACCTAAAAGAATATTCATGGAAAATCATTTCCACCATGTAAATGTAAAACTACTTTATTGTTGCAACAAAGTGCATCTAAATCCCTTCATAACCTTAATAATTAGACATGATTGATAATTTTGGTATCATGAAGAAAAGAGTTCATTAGATGAACTAATTTAGTGCTTAAAACTCTCTCATACAATCTATTTAATAGTTTTAACTACACAAACTGAACATAAAAGTTGATAAAATTTCAAAAGGCCTCAACAAACTTAATAAAAGTGTTGAAACTGATCTACCCCAAAGCATTAGGAGCCTCTTGAACTATGAAAATATGCAAACTGAGAAAACCATAGATCTTTAGCACATCTACCTTTCGAAGGGGAACAACACTGAAGAGGCCCAAAAAGCTGACTGCAAAAACAAAGCCAATCATCCACCCTAAGGAGGGATTCTTAACATCTTCAGCCCTATTGCCTGGGTAGTCAGATCCAATCAAATTGTATGTTGTTTTGTCCATTGCAATTATGTATGACCCAAATCCACCTGATACAAAGCGTACAAAAAAACAAGCATATGTCAGACCTGATCACAAGGGAAAAAAACTATACTTTGCCACTAACCTCAACCCATTACAGGTGCTATAGAAAACATGATTTGTTAGGTACCCAATAACATCCATGTCATATTTAACAATCCTAGGTTCAGGTCAGTTGCAACATCAACATGAGAAGAAATGAAGTGTGACACAAAAGAATATGCATAATATCTCAGTAGAATGAAGAGAAGATTAAGAAGTGATCCCTTCCATAATGAAATGCATTCACCACACGCGGATTAAGGATTTATTCTAAGAAATTAAAGATATCAATAAAAGTTCTTTGTGTCTGAAATTAAAAACAATCAATGCCATTGAAAATTATATCAAATATGATGTATCAAATGTTGCAGAAAACATCCTTTCTCTGGTTCTAAATTTTATTACAAATAATTATGTAGAAATATCAAATATCATGTAAATATGAAGGAGCAGCAGTTGTAAATAATGAAATGGAGTAAGTGTTAGGTAGGCGTACAGGATCAAGAGGTTCGTTTTAATTATGATATTTATGGTTTGTGAGTGTTGTCTTAGTGTTGTATACACAATACATTCCATAATTACATGAAAGGCCAAAATATAGAAAAATAATAACTCTGCATAGTGAAAAAAACATGATCACGTAGAGATATTTGTTATCAATATAACTTAAGACAGAAACCTACAACGATTTGCACAAACTATGGCTAACACTAAATCCATCCATACACAGATTTCATTTGACCTGCATCACAAATAAGATCTCTAGTTTGGAGTCCACCCAACCTGTCTTATCTGATCTATCTTTCAATAAAGAATGTGACCTTGGTAGACCTAAAGAAGCCTTCCATGCTTCACTCAGTAGCCTCAAAGTAGTCTTCTCTGCAAAAAAATTATTTAGTGGCACATGGAGGTAGATCAGTTGGTGACCCTAAAGAGGCCTCCTAAGGAAATAAATCATCAGTGTGCTTTTGAGGATAATGATCACTTGACAGCCCCAAAGTAGCCTTTAGAAAAGATAGATACTTCGACTACCCTGAAGTAGCCTTCAGAGAAGATGGAAGTAAGATTATTCAGACATCTAAGCTTTCTTCTTTCATACAAAAGTAAAGTCGAAATACAAACTTGCAAAAAAACTAAGGGAGCGAAAATCATAGATTATGCATTGTTCATGAAGTCCAAACTGACAAATAGTAGAGCACTCTTCTTCAGATGAAGGGATAAATGATGATTCTTCTAGAGATGAAGATCTTTTTTTTTCATGATGACAACTTAGATTATCTTGTGATCCTCCTATGCCCTCCAAGGGTAGTAAATCAGCTAGTGCTGATGTTTTTCACGGTCATTCTTTCATTGTTATTCCTAATGTTGGTGAGGTTTAAAAGCACCCATAATGCATTGGTTCAAACTTACTTCAGAAAATGTACTATACATGAGGTGGAATTGGCAAACATGAACAAAGGATTATTGATCTTATTGAGATAGTTATTTGAGCTGAGAGAGCAGGTCTTGGTTATCCTAAGGTTGCACTAGGATGTAGTTCACACAATCCTCCTTCAACATCCCTTGATCTTCTACAACCTGATTATGGACTATCAAGAAATTCTTCAAAGCAACCATATCACATATATGCATCATCAACAACTAATCCATCTTGGCATCCCTCATTTTAGAGAGAATAAATATTTGCAATCTTCATTTCATTTGGAGATGGAAGGCATTCTACTGTGAATCTAGATCTCATTCTAGAGAGAGGAAGCATTCTACATCTCAAACATACCAAGAGGCAAAGATGGCATAATTCGAGTTTGATATCTATAACAAGGCATCAAATTTGAATGGAGGGTATAGAGCCCCTTATGTTCTTGCTTGTGGAAACCATACATGTGGCATCCATATCAACAAGGCCTCTTAGTGCTCATCATTGGTTATTATATGGTTATCTTTGATTGATGGATGACCTTAGGCTTGTATGCGAGCCATGTCATGGTTGAATGTGCATGCGCATTGAATCTTTGAAATTGGTTTGATATAGAGAGTTTCTGATGACTTATCCTTGATGGATGTTTATTAAGTCCCTGTTGGCATATTGTGAGCATGTCCACATGGGAAGATTTCAATGAGATGGAATTTATATTTAAAAAGCTTCTCACCTTATTGAAAGGCTTTACTATTCTAGGAGTAAGTCGTTCTTCCTAGAACATTCAATTACTCTCATTTTTGATAGGTCTATCTTATTATTGACCTCCTGTTTAGCATGCGAAGTTCATTCTTGACCATCATCATCTTATTATGTAGCAATGGCTGAGATAGTGAGGCATGTGTTGGTGTAAAGATCCTCTAAGGATATTAGCTTCACCATTTAATATTTTGATGATTAGTGATTCTGATTGCATCTACCTGTGCATCTTTTTCATTAGGATCATTTACTTGATATTTTCATCCTTGGTTGCTTAGTGGATGATATTTATGATCAAAGATATTTTACTTGGTTGTTTTGGGGACCAATTAGAAATGTCAAACTTGGTTTCTTTATTGATGACAATGATGACTTGATTTGATATCATCTTTGATTGTTTTGTATATTTAGTTTTAATTTTATCTTGGAGATGGCACACCTAATTTGCAAAATAAATGGCCTTGCATTTTCATCCTCTATTCTTGCTTAATTTGCAAATGACTTTAATGACATAGAAATTTCAACTATTGCTTGCCTAATAGATGGTTTGGATGGACTCACATTGAGTATTGTCAACTCCTTGCTTCTATATCAATAGTTACCTCTTAGTGATCATACAATGCTTTACAGATCTGCTTACTAAGACTTGTGAGACTCTTCATGAGATAGCCATGAAGACGTGTTTTGGTGCCAATGTTGGTAATGTGATGATGGGCCTTTTTTATAAATTATTATAAACTGATTCTTCAAGCTTTGGAGATTCTTTAGGCAATGAGTTTGGCTTGAGTGGGAATGATTGGATGGCAAACCACACTCCAAGCAGATATCATTACTTTGATAGGCAATTCCAGCATAGTTTAATGCACACTCGGGATAGTACTTATTGATGTGCACTTCATTGTGTTAAATTTTATGATCAGATTAAGTGCACAGAAAATTAATTCAAAATCAGACACAATAACACAGCAGATACCCTGGAAAAACCCTCCTCTTGAGGGAGAAAAACCCAGCAACAATATATCACTTATATATTATTCAAGAATCAACACTGTCTTGTACAATAAGGCCGAACTCAAGGCCAAGTAAGAGCACCAACTCTAGATGCCAAATACAGATTACAATCTGCTCTTCATATATATCGAAATCTGCTCTTGGATGAACTTCGACCTGCTCTTGAAGGAAATCGCACTTGTAGAAAATTGCAATCTGCTCTAAGATATAATTCGCACTTGAATATAGGAATGAATCGAACTTGCTTGATAATTACAATGAGAAGATCGATCCATATATATACACAATGAAGGGATGCCACCTTTTAATACAAGTCGGCTAGCAACAAGAAAATAATACCATTCAACTTCAACCCCTGATGCTTAAACTGATTTTTTTTTTGTTTTGTTGTTTGTATTGTTTTTGATGGTTTTTGTGCAATAAGATGAATGGTGCGATTTTGCAATAAATGCTTCTAAATTTTTTAATAAATACAGGAAAGTAAATACTGAAGCAAATAAACTCCTAAATCGGTAGCAAATGGATTTATTATTCTTTCTAGACGATTACAATGATGAATCTCAACCATGCAGACTAAAAGGAAAAGCAATATTTAATATTTGAAAACCTGATTGCAGCCACCTGGCATGATGATAAAAAGGTACGACCAACATAAAATAACTGATCTCCTTTTGTGAAAATGATGCATGACCTCCAGAAGATCAAGGCGCCACCTCTGAAAGCAGGATCCAGCAAAAAGGCAAGGCGTCCAAGCTTGTGGAAGAAGTATGGCCTTTCAGCTGTGAAGTATGGCTCTAAACCAGCAATAAATAAATCCGTACCATCTTGGGAAATGTGCCAGATGTAGAACTAAACCAGCCGCTCAAGGATATCTCTCTTCTTGGATGAATATTGATCAAACCCTGAATAATAACTTCACCATTAACTCTGTAATGACTTTTGAATGAAGCTATTCAACTGACAGGCAATAAATCAGCTGATATTTCACACCCTTTGAACTGCAATACACTGAAGATGGCTCGTTCTCTAATGCAGTAGAAAACTAAAACCCTTGGCTTCGTTCTGTGAAGAAGGAAATGGCTAAAATCGATTCTCATATGCATAATGATCCATTTTCTTCAAAAGAAAACTTATATCTTCTCAAGTAGGTTGATTTCCTTCAAAAAGCATCATTTAAAAAAAACTTTGAATTTCACTTTTAATTTTCCAATAGTTTGGACGCCCAATTAATTATAATAATTAATTGAAATATGGCCCGTTCTTCATGATTGTCGACCCCTTCATTAAATCACTTAAGTTATAATATAAATTTACATTATAACTTTATAATATAAGCTTTAATTAAATTAATATTTATTTTAGCAACAAATACACATTCCCCCATTATAAGTCCAAGACAATCATTCAAGCCGGATGATAAGTGGATCGAATCAAGATATACCGCACTATACTAAAATATGTGGGTGCTCCACTGAGTGTCTCTACTTACTAAAAATAGTAAGTCAAGCAAATGATGTCCAAAAGACCCCGAATGAAAGCCAAACTAAATAATTCTGACAACTGAAACCAAGCCATGCCTCAACAAGACCCTC
>VDFB02244030.1:0-26983 GCA_007258455.2 Sequoia sempervirens | reverse complement strand
CGAAATCACCATCTTACTCAATTTGCTCAAAAGTTGCTTAATCACTCCAAATTTTCAAAATTGCAAATGCACAAATGAGTTTAAATCACATTGTTTTAACCTTTTAAAGGGTGGCTAAGTGGGATTTTTAATGGGAATGATTTTTTTTTTCTTTTCAAAGGGGCTTAATTAATCAATTCATCACTTAGCAAGTTAAACATCATTTTTTGGGAGATAAATCGTCTTTGCGTCATAAAATTTGAAATCATCATCAAATCATCAAAAAATCATAAATTTTTTCAAAAAATCCTAAAAATTCAAAAATTCATTGATTTATCTCACGAGGGGCATATATCCTCAATCACTTAGAAACTAGTGTCTGAGGCCCATCGAAAACTTTTGTCAGCATCACTAACAAATTTTTCTTTGATGCAATGTGTAAACACATCACTTCAAAGAGGGGCAAAATGTATACACTTAAAATCGACCAGGATAATTAATTAATGAACCTCTTATTTCATCTACTTATAAATAAATTATAATTTATATAGTTCACATTTTCTAATTCTTCCATTTTAAATCATATTCCTCTAATTTTAATTAAATAAACAAATTCCAATAGTTTGTTTTATTTAATTAATATCTTCTCACTAAATTTTATAATTCGAAATTTGAATTTAGTCACACGTCTCCAACTTTTCCTCTTGCCACCTCATCAAGTGTCTCATGAATTTAAATATATTTAATATTTAAATTGGAATTATCCTCAACAAATTTTGAAACACCCCGCGACACTTGACTCTTCCATTTCATTTATTCTTTTAAACACTTGGCAAAGTGTTCTATTAAAGGGAACACTCTCCATGATTCCTTCTAACTTCTTCATCCTCCACCCTTGATCTTTCCAGCTGAAATCCCGATCGTCAGTTGTTGCTACATCACAATATGCCTTAGAAATCCTATAAATATAGCATCATTCTCCAACATTTGAGAATCCATCTTTGAGCAAATTTACTTTGCAGAAATCATATCAACATTTCTGAGCTTAGCATATCATTTTAGTTTAGTATGTTGTATTTAGTTTAAAGTAATGTTACCATGGCAATTTCATATCTATAATCCTAATTGTTGCATTAGTTTTATTGCATTTTCATACAACATTTTAATTAGTCTTGCATTTCATCATAGCATCATCTTAGCACCATTTTGAACACAACAACATCATAATCTTAACATCATATCATTTGTAGATCAATCATGTAAATGTAGGAATAGATTTCTTGCATTTTAGATAACATCTCGTTTCTTGGTTTGTCATCCAAAGAGTCTAGTGCATTTACACAATCCGAGAGCACTAATGATTTAGAGGATCCTTGAAAATAGAGAATAATGAAATGGTTTTGAGGAATAGTTTAATCAAGTTTATTTGTTATTTCGATTTCCTTAATATAATACGTTTCATTGATTGTGTGGCTTTATTATTCATTTACTCACATTACACAATTCCTCACAATACACATACAACTGATCTATATTCCCAGGCATATAGAATATTAAAAACACCCAAAAATTGAACATAAATTTGCATTTTGAGGCATAAGGAATATAAATGAAAAACCCAATGTAAACATCATCAAGGTGAAACCCCAGATGTATACAGTTTTGTGAAAAACATATGCATAACATACAACAAATTGGCATTTGTAGGCATAAAGAATTAGTAGTAGTAGAATACCTATAACTTGATAACGTGTTGCTACTGCTGCTTCTCCTCTTTCTTCCTTTGCCTTTAGGAAAATGTAGATATGAATATGAAAGTGAGACGTGCTAAATGGAAATTGGCAAAGATTGAGTAATGCATTTTTGAATTTGAAAATCTCTTTATATGTTCAATGGTGGTTTGGTATGGAGTCTTTAATTTCTGTCCTCTTTTTCAAATTTGAAAACTTGATTCGTTGCCTTCAACTGCAGAGTTTGTATGTATTTATGGCGTGCAATCCTTGTTTGCTTCTCAGGTGATTTTGGTGGCTTTAACACCATTGTTTTGGTGGTTGCAGTTGGTGGTTGCAGGTGACAAAAGAGAAGGCACTAGTAGTTGTGCACTAAGATTTGACCCATGGGACACATTTGAATGATTGATTTTCCTTTGAGTGTTGTGTTGTTGGGAAAGTGGGATAGGGGGTGGGTTCAATTGGATTTGGTGATGGGACAGTCTTGACTCTTAATTGTTCTCGTGGCATCAGATCTATGAAAATATTGGTGGTGATGTAATGCAAGTGGTGATATTTAAGGAGAGAGTGGGTTATACTAATTTTATATTTTGGTTGCATGTTTTTATGCTACAGGCCATTAAAAAGCAAATTGGATTGTATGTTTGTGGTGTTAGATGAGCTTTGAATATTCTCTGACATGTAAGATTGCGAATGATTATTTGTGTTTGGAACAAATATAAACCGATTATAATACCACTTTTGCTGGTAGAGTGATTTGATTACTTTTGTTGACTTTATCGATAAAAATGTTTTACAATTGATTAATACACTCCACTCTTGAGCCCACGAAGGACTACTTATGTCCCCCAATAACTAACGCCACGCCACTATGGGCCCCTCTCCCCTATGAGAATTCGTTTCGAAAAAAATGTCCAAATGGAATAAAGTATGTTCCCAGCCGAACGGAGGGAAACGTCTCGCGTTCTCCAAAATAAATGACTTGAATTGCCCTAAACAAAAAGCCTTACAAGTTGCAACCTAATAACAGCCAACATTTTTTCAGGCCAAATTCGCGAGAAGCAACGCCAAGGTCTTACAAGGGTTTTAGGTCGATATAGAGCAAATCTGTTCATTAATCTGATAACAATTGAACATGGCTGGTAAGCCTGGAACAATATCAACATACAGCATTGGTCCTTCAGAGCGCACAAAACCTCAGGAATGCCTTGTACATGATGGTGTTCGTACTGATGGTCGCCAGTTACTAGAGTGCAGGCTTGCTTGTAAGTATTTTTTCCCCTTTTTTTCCTGCCAAGTTTTGCTTAAAACTTTAATTAGGGAAACGCCCAATTGGTTTTTCCACATTTTCTTGAGGTGCTTGGTAAATCTTGTGTGGGAGTAAGGTTGGATTGTATTTTCTTAACCTTTGTATAAAGGAGTTACACTTCGATGCATTAGATAATTGTTACATCACAAAATTGCCACATGTTCATTACATTTATGGGTTGCCATTTTGTTGTGTGGCATAGGATTTGAAGCTGGGTCACCGTATTAGAATGCACTTTGTATCCATTACAGCATATCCTTTTGGATTTTGCTTTAAGAAGTTAGTATTATGGAAAACGTTATCAATTTCGATCACTGTTGCAAAGACAATAAATCCGCAACAGTTGCTGTGAAGTAGCCTTCATTCCTCAGGGTTTCTAAACTATGGATTAGGTTATCCATCATCGTTTTCTCATTTGTTTAAATTGAATAAAAACACGAATTTCCTAAGTTGTTGATGCAATCTTTGTGTTTACTAGGGGTTTCCCTATTAAATCTAAAAGGTACACCTAGAACTTTGGGTCACGCCAAGTGAGACAACATTTTGTTGTATGAGCTTTATTCCACAAAGGGATTTTTTTTCTTTGCTGTATATATTGTTCTAAGTGTGAAACTAACCGCCTTTGGATTTGACCCTGTCACCTCCTCAATCGCCAAAGTAAGATGACAAATAGTTGAACAGGTGTAACTAGCACAATAGCATTTCATTTATATGGCATTGACACAGTGCAGAAGAAGTGTATGAAATTCAATTATTTGAGTTTAGAAAGGGAAAAACTTTGGCAGACAAAAAAATTATGCAATACCTGTCAAAGTAAATGTTAGATATAGTTCATTGAGATAAGAATAAATATAATACTTGAAAATTGAATTGGTTCAATGATGCCAATTACAAAGTTTATTAAAATTGTTTGTGGTTTAATTTCTGTACAAATCAATTACAATTTATGCTACAGATCAAAAGACCTCAGGGCTTCAAATCGTTGATTTACAAATTGTTTTCAATTTGTTTGTGCATTGTATGTTTTTGTCTTTTAAGTGTAAAAATGAGCCCAAAAAAGATAGGTGCACAGGAAGCTTGGAAAATGGTATTGAAAATTTGGCAGGTTGTAGTCCCTTGCAAGTAGTGCTTTATCTGAGAACAACCTCATACGTCCTCTTTAGTAGTTTCATTAGTACACTCAGCATTGCTTAACACATGAAACACAATACTTGCACATCTATGTGTAATATTGCCCTCACATCTTTGTGTATAGTTCTTGTATGTGATTGCGCAACATTGTGTTTGCATGCACTCTAATAAATCTTAATTATGGTTTTGTATTGTGCAATCTTTGATCTCCAAGGCTTGTATCCCTACAACTTGTTCCCTACCTTGCATTTAACCACATGATTGTTGCCTTGGTTGAACTAATTTTGCCAAGAATGATTCAACTAGATCTAGTGTGCTCATGAGAAGAGGATCTAGCAACAAATCCATCTTGCCCCCATGTGAAATTTCCTTCTTTGTTGTCTCGGTGTGTGTTCTTGATTTGAATGTTTAATGTGAAATTGGAACCTCTGCCTTTGCCTTTGCTTGTGCATTTGTTCTATCAACTCATTGACTTGTTAGTGGATTGCCCATGATTTAAGTGTTTTGATCTTATTTGTTTGGTGGGTACTGACTTGTGTATATTGGTGGATTGGCTTGGAGGGTGTGAGGTACAACACACCATTGACAATGATTGTTGATCAAATTTGATTGATGGTGTGTGTGTATCTGATAAGTTGAACTAGTCTTATTTCTTGGGAGCTATGTTAGCATGACTTCTAACTAGAGGACTAGATAAGTTAGCATTGATGAAGGGCTCTCATGGGTTTCTAAAGGTTTTTGAGAAGGTTTCATAGAAAAGTTGTACCATTGGTTAATTGAACACATAGGGGCCCACCATGGATTAATCTAGGCCATTGATCTTTAGGCCAAATGCTTAAGAGCTATCATTCATATGCAAAATGTAGCAAGGCAAAGGGGTGTAGAAATTAATGAGTGGACCATGAAATCATTGGGCTTCTGTGTTATTGACCGAGTCTTGATCAAGGGTTCTTGCTATACACAAGTCGTAATAGGGAAGGTGTCAAAGGAGATTAGTGCCATTCGTTGATCTTGAGGACAAATACATAAGGGTTGTTGGATTGGTTAATGCTTAATAAACTAAAGGCTTGGGCGAGGGAATGAATGAAGAAGATACTTGGCATGGTCTTGGTGATTGCTAAAGTTGTCAATATGAAAACAATCAATTTGAACCATTGATCAAAGGAAAAAAATCAAAATTCTTAACTAAAAGTACATCCACATTTTTTGATGAGAAGCAATAAGGTTTAGGGTTGCTCGAGGGATCTTTTTAGCCGCTGATTTGGTTTGGAGGATGCAATCTGAAGGAGGGCAAATGAGAATTGAAGAGATAAAATCTAATTAGATTTTGGCTAAGGCATTGATTGCTTGGCTGATGAATGTTAAATACTTGTAGAAGTAGATACAATTTCAATCTTCTATCTTTGATTGAGAAACAAATAGTTGAGGAAGTTAATGGAGAATTGACATTGGCCTTGTTGATTGTGGAAATCAAGAGAAGAATCAACCTTTTAGGGTATAGGCTATCTTGTAGACATTAAATTGATGCTAGAAATAGAAGAAATTAAGTCTTTGTAGACACCATGTGTGTGAATTTGAAGGATATTTCTTCCTATCTACAAGAAATATTGATCTTAGATAATGTCTAGTAGTACTAGTTGGATGGGCATCGCGATCATTAAAGACTACGAAATATCGAAATTCTCATGTTAGGTTTGATTGAACATTTCATGTAATTTAAAGAAGTAAACACTTTAATAGAAGTTGTTGCAATGAGTTTATGAGGACTTGAGATCTAAGTGCAACAAATTGGAATGAGTGTCAACTGTGTAGTAGATCCAAGGCAGAGTTGCTGACTATAAATCCAAGTTCTCTCTTAGAGAAATGACTTTTTTGGTAAAGATTTGGATTATTTGCAACATTTGGGCCTTAGGCCAAATTTGTATAAGGTGTCCTCTAGTTAGTATAGTCTTTTGTGTCAAATCTTATAATTCAAGTTTGGAGTCTTGTTTTCATCTAATTTTGTAAAATTTGAAGATGTTGTCAAGTGGAAATCCTCACCTTGATTTGGTTGTCTCCATATTTGTCAAGGAATTTTAGGGGATATGAAAATTGTTGTTGGTGCTACATTTGCTAGCTTGTTGCTATTTTTGATTAGTTAACTGTTTGAGTAGTTGTAAAATCGTTTCCAAGTTTTCGAAAATAATTTTTCATAGCATATGGAATTGTTTGTTCATATATGGGTGATTAAAGAATCTTTGTTAATGTGAAGTTAATTGATTCTATGAGTGACATTTAAGTGAAATTGCAGCTAGATTAATGGATCTTGAATTAATACCATTTCTGTATTTTATGATGATTCATATCTAGCTTTTAGGCTTAAATTTACAAGAGCATGTACTCATATCTTAAGGTCTTGATTTTGTTGCTCAATGGATTAAGGCATTGGTCCTTCTTTGGTAAATTGAACATGCTTTACATTGAATATATCTTTTTTATTTGTAAGTTAGACTAGTCAATGTCTTGCGAGCTTGTTCTTGGGTCCCAAAATTACTGCTCCACTTCCTAGAACTAAATCTCACTCACAAGGCTAGGGTTGTCATTATGCAAGTGAAATCAGTTCATCCACAGATCATGGAAGGTTAAAGGCCAACTCTACGAGAGTGGGTTTCATCTTCTACTCTTTGAGCTCAACTTAGACTCGAGAGGTTGTTCCAAAGGGTATACCTTAATAGGTATTTCAATCAAACAAATGAAAAACCAAACCAATTGATAGCCAAATCCGATTTGTTGACTTGGTCCCAAAGTTTGTCATTGAACTAAGTACAACTAGCTATCTCAAAACCCCTATATAGTTGATGTGACTATGCAAGCATAACTCACATGAGATAGGTTCATTTAGCTGCTCTCTTGAAGACATAATCACAAATAACAAATTGAACAACAAATTGGAAATACAAAGATGACAACTATGCATTCATATGCACCAAATAATGGCATTAGTGTACAAAACATAATCATCCATAAATACATTGCGTAAATCCATTTGAGACACAAAAAGCCATTACAAAGCTTGTAATATTTAGAATGTTGTTACATTCACCAATTTCATGTTACAACTGTACCAACAAGTGTGGTAAGAGAATCTCTAACCAAGTAGAGTCCCTTGAAGATCTACAGGCATCCATGGAGACATTCATATACACATGCCACATAAAATATTCTTGTATGTCCTTGAAGAAAACAAAATATTGCTTAATATGGAAGATTGACAAAGTTTGTGCCCTAGAAAGTTTTGGCAGCCACATAGGCATCTACAAACCACATGATGACCAATCTCCTCTACAAATGACCACAATCTTCTTTATAACAAAAATAGAGCATCAAGTCCTAATTTGCAACATTGTAGCACCAAGAAGATCTATGATTCAAATACACTCCCTCCCAAAACGAGCATTTGAGATTGAACAACAACATTGGCAATAACTTTTGGTAGGTGGGTGATCCTTTGAAATTGTGGTGGGTTGTTGGGATTAGATGTTGCCATTAAGGCGAGTAGTTGCACAATGCCATTTCATTTGGTGCCATAGACTTGTTTGAACTTGCTTTTCCTCTTTATTGCAAGCTCCCTTTTGCTGAATGTTGGGCCTCAAGGATGCATGAATCATGAGTGGTTATTGAACCACCTTAAAACTTTGCCAAGCCAAAAAACACAAGCCTCCTCTTTGCCTTCAAAAGTTTCAAAAGGCCTATCGAGCATTGACGAGGTTGTGAAAACCTTGTCGGGAATTGATAGAGGTTTCAAAACCTCAACAAAGGGTTGACAATAGAGAAACTTAGTCAATTTTGGATTTTTGTAACTTGGATGGTTGACTAAAATGAAAATGAAAGGCAACATGGGAGAAAGAGGCACACAAACATTGAGGCCCAACATTAATTGTCTCAAATTGGTTATAAACTTGGGCCAAGAAAGGCTAAAACAAAAGGGACTCAAGCAAAAAATAACACAACAGATTTGAGTCTCAACACCTGCATAGACTCATTAATTTTTGCCTGTGCCAATATTTTGAGAGCCTACAATTATTTGTCTATGTTTAGGGAGTTATGGATGTTCTAGATTTCCAAGGTTACATTTGAAGTAAAAAATCATAAGTGATTTTATATTTGGGGATATAAATCAGTTTTGCATCTTTAGTTGCATGCAGAACTTGATATTAATCTGATGTTGAGAGATCATTGGTCTACAAGATGAGTACGCTAGTATAAGGGGGGCTCAGTGACAAATATTTGGGGTATCCTTATGCAAAGGTGCGGCTAAGCTATGTGACTAGTCATTTTTATTTCTCTTTAATTAACTTGTAAGATCTTTAGGAATACCCTCTTTGGCTTGGTAGAGCTAGAAGTGTTGAAGAGTTGTCTACTCTTGTCAATTGGTCCAATCACTTGCAATTTGATCACAAGTCTTGCTTTGTCTATTTGAATTGACCAAAGTTCCCCAAGTTTAGACCTTGGAGTGCATTCTCTAGAGTTGCAAGGTACAATTTGGAGCACCAAAACATTGCTCACGTGCATCTTGTGACCCAACACATGGCTACACATACCAATATCTATTTAGACCTTATATGTGTGATACATGGAACATGCATGCACACATGCCATACTTCCATATGCGCAAGCCACATGGTGACCTTTGCAACATGGATCATGATCATACAATTGGCATCAAACACATTTGACACATTTCACAATGATCTAATTGGCGCCATACAAGTTTGACATCGGTCATCATTCTATCCACATAAACAATGTGTCATACATGTTGGACACTTGTCAACATATATGTAGAGCCTAATTGACGACCCACTTGTATAAATGCTTGCTCTATACATATTTTAAAGGAGAAAAGGGATAATATATTCTCATCTACCTCGTTGTGCATTTCCTTTGTTTAATTTGAATAGAAGTGGCATATTTTTCAGAAGCCTTCTACATTCAAATGTGCTTTGGTTGCATATCTATTTTTGCTATATGCATTTTATGATCTTGTTGTACTTCTAGCTAATTTACTAATTTGTACCTTGGTTCACGCTAGGAATTGAATAATTGGTATTAGAGTTGTGCACACGTGTGCACAATAGTTGAGGGAACTTAATACACTTGGTTCAATTTGTGAAACTTTAGATGAACATTGAAGAAAAATGGTTGATAAACATGTACCAAAACTCTCAACAAGCATTCAACAAATGCTCAATGTTGCCTTGGAAATGCAATGCTAATAACACTTTCAACAATTCCACAACTTCATAAGTTGCCATGGACCAATGCCTAAAATTCTCACATAGCTTGTGCAACATCATAGTCCCTTTGGAGTTCAAGTTAATCTAGATATTCATATATTTGAATGCAAAATTGATGTCTCAACACTAGATATCTTGATTTGACAATTCAAAGCTTACTTCTTTGTTAATAGCTTCATTGAACTTGAGAATATTTCCTCTTGCAATTTTGAAAATGTCCATTTCATTTTCAAATTGGTGGCAAACACAATGCACAATTCGTTAGGATAACTAGCCAATTTTGGCACAAGAAGCCTTTCTTAGTGTTCTACTAGAGGATTTATACCCCTTCAAGCATTTTGAGGATGAAACATGAAGTTCCAACAATTGTGCGAATGAAAAGATCATTCGGTGGAAGAATACACTACCAAGTACCACGACTTTTCTATGCACTTGCATGAGAAAATTTTCGAGCAACATAGATTGCTCAAATACATGTTGGATTATCACCTTCTATTTGCGCTAAGATGGAGGCCTTAACCTCAAACACTTTGGGACAAGCATTCAACAATGTGTTCAAATTTGCAGCCAAGGCAAAGCTTAAGTGAAAATTCTCCCCATGCAAGAAACTAGTTACAAGCCTTTTGTGTAGAGATAACACTCTCATGCAAAAGCAACCAAGATACTCTAAATTAGTTGCACAAAGCCCAAAGACATCTTTGTCATCTCCACTAGTCGGGGACAAGGGTAGGAAACCACAACAAGGTGATATATGGTGCCATCATCACCACATCAATTCTCACTATGATGATGATTGTTGCATGCAATAATCCTTGTTTGCACAAGCCATATTGGATTCTAGCTTCGTTGAGGATACTAATCAAGATGCATAATGCCTCAACGTCATCATTGTCACCACTAATTCTTTAGAGGAATATGTCTCTTCCGCATGTAGTACAAGGTCAAAGGACAATCATCCACATCATCATTGATGATAGTCAAAAGAACATTATCACTCATGATGTAGTTTGACACCAAGGTCTATCCATCATCTCACATCCAAACTTATATTCTTTGCGATGGTTGCAACATAGTAAGGACATTCAGGTAACTTGACAAAGCATTTTCAAGTATCCAGTCTCTTGTGATATCACTACTCTAGAATTTTGCTATATATTGCTTGGAGATCATACATGAATGATTGGGTTTTCATGTACCATTCCAAACCACAATGGTTGTAACAAACAACCATTAACTAAAACAATTTTTTTCAAAATTAACACATTTTTTTTATCATGAATAAAACATATTTAAACCAAATAATTAAATGCACCTCATTAAATAAACCCATATCACATTTGAATTCAAATGTAATTCATTGGTATGTACATGTATCTAATTGTTGATAAAGCACATACCTTTAGATCACACAAGGTTTACATTCTTTTTAGTATACATATGGATACAAAGAGTTTTGCCTTCATGATTGTTGATAAAGCACACATCTTTAGATCACACAGGGTTTACATTCTTTTTAGTATACATATGAATAAAAAGAGTTTTTCCTTCATGAATCAAGTTTTCGGCAATCTTTAGCTACATGAGGGAGAACATTACTAGAATGCTTTACCTCCAACCATAGATTGACCATCCCCAACACACTTTCCAACTAGAAGTGGCCTTACCCTTCGGGAGGGTAGTAGATAAAGGAGTTTGTAGCCATATCTTGCCATTTGAGAACTAGTGTAGTGTACTAACTTTGTCACATACAATCTGCCATACAACCCTAGATACTCTCTAGCTAACTATGACAACTCCGATCGGATGCAATCCATTAGACATAATGAATTGACAATGGAAGCAACATTTGCATTACTTTGGCCCAAGTTTTAAATATAAAAATCACTTTTCTATATGGATATGTGCATCGTAGTTCATACACCCCTTTTTCAAACTTGTCATCAAAAGATCTTAGTGTTTTCATATGAATACGTTGTTACATCAGACAATTACGATAGACATAAAGACAATTTCACTAATTTGGGAAAAATCCCAAAATCAATTGAAGATCCTCCATATGTTAGGACAGGTAATTTTCTATGTATCTTTCCAGCTCACGGAAATTTGTTTCATTTTGTTTAGCAAGAATATATATATATATATATCAACCATTATCAATTTGACCCCTTTTATCCAATATCTTGATTACCATTCCAACTTTAAAACTTAGAATGGTGTCCACTTTTATACACTTTTATACACTTTTTACACCATTATTGGCCATTATCAATTTGACCCCATTTACCCAAAATCTCGATTACCATTCCAACTTTAAAACTTAGGGTATATTTTAACACAAAACTTTAGTAATATATTAATAATTTAATCGTAACTATAATAAACTGGAATCTTTTAACAAAATTCATACAATTCTTATTATGTTCTCATTTTACTTTACATGATAGTTTCCCATAGTCTTAAACTGGCTAACCCATTATTCCTTTTGTTTATAGGTAAAAACCAAGGTTTATAACTTCTGTTACATATCATGTGAACGTGTCTATTACATATGCATACTCATATAGACCTACACATGCTCATATAATTCATGCCTAATTTACATTGTGGTACTCAATGTCTTATATGCACTTGGTCCAGTGATTCTATATTGTAGTTATCCCGTTTATTGACAAAGCAATAAAAAAGAGTACATAAGTATTTAACAGTGTTGCAATAAAACAATGATTAATTCAAATAGATATGACACAGTATGAATACTCAACTGCACTACAACAGAGAGGTACTTACTTGGAGATATGTATGACAAAATTTGTGCACTCAGCTGCATTGAAGTGCTCAGAGTATACACTCTTAGCTGCATTGGAGTGTTGATATAAAAATATATAAGATAGAGTGTGTAATCTTAGCTGCACTGGAGTATTGATATAAAAATATATAAGACAGAGTATTTGCTCTTAGTTGCATTGGAGTATTGATATAAAATATATTTGACAAAAGGTTTATATTCAGAAGTATTATAACAGAGAGATATTCACTACTCCATTTTATGGCGCCTAGGCCTAGAAAGAACAACACTTTTGTTTTCTTAAAAATTTATCAAGCTGGCTGTTTATACTATATGCAATCAGCATGCTATACTTCACTGTAGTGACTGACTAAATACATTTTGAACAACCAAGTAAGAAGTTATTGGTTGGGTCAATTGTCTTAAAAAAACATGTTATAAGGCTGGCTTGCAACAGAGGCATTTCCAAAAACAAACAGTAATTACTCTTGCGTTCTTATGGAGAATAAAAGCATGTCATTGGCATTTTCATTTGCAAATAAATTCTTCCATGGTAGTCTATGGACTCCAGGAAATAATAATTTCATGACCTACAATTTCCTCTATGACTTGTTATTTCTCTTAACAACCAAGATACAATATGGTATATTTTTATTTGCTGTTGGCAGATAGTTAAATTGACTTCTGGGTATTTTCTATTCTGCACATATTGCATTTGTATGAATGTGTATGTGTGCATATATATATATATTTATATACACATGTGCATATATTCATACAATATGTTATATTTAGATATAATACAGGATTGGTAAAGAGTAACCCATGGGATGGGAAATATTAAATATGCACCCAAGAAAATGGTGCCATAGGCAATACTTACTAACAGTTATATAAAAGTTGATAAAAGAGATTTCATAGAGCATGGGTAATGATTCGTACAACATTACATACCACAACAATTTCACAAAACAACTCTTCTTTCCTTGCATTCCTTATTTTCTTTTGTATAAAAGCTTTAAACAACCCTATGCTTGGAACATATTCTAGCCAAATAAATAATAGAGAAATCCACAGCTGTGATTCAGCCTTCTTTCTCAAATTTTCTTCCCTTCACACACTCTCCCTCCTAGAATTGCAGTTCCCTCTTAATAACATGCCTCCTTCCATTTATTTTACTCTCCCCTTCTACGCCAAAATGACACATGCCATTACTTCCCTCTCGTACTTCCACTTCAGTGAAGTTACGACTCCACTCAAATTTTAGTTTCCTCTGCCTCCTTTCTAGGTGTTGACATGGAGTGATGGCGGATCCAAAAGGTGTTGCAATAAATATTTAGGTAAGATTATTTGTTATTTGAATTTAATATTTTTATGCATGTGTTTTTATATTTACTTAGTATCATTTATATAATTTTTACATTAGCCCAACTTAATCAAAATCAAGCTTTTTTCATTTAAAAAAGAAAACCTAGACAAAAGAATGAATTCTTCTTCCCAACCATTCACATACTTATTTGACAACCAAAATAGGATAACCATGAAACTACACAATCTCACATCTAATTCCGTTATTGGAATGCAACAAAACTTGAACTTTAACCACAAGTTTTGATTAAGCTAGTTATGGAGAAACCAACAAAGACAAAACATTGCATAGAACCAATATTTTTAACAAGGATGACACCTTACGTGTGTGTGTGTGTGTGTGTGTGGATAGCTAATTCTTGATTGCATGGTATGGTTACTCATTGTCTCAATCTACCACTCTCTTTCTGATGATGCTATCCTTTTTCTTCTCAGAGGGGGAAAATACTTACTATTCACCTCATCGTCACAAAGTAGTTAGTTTATAAATCATAATCATACCATAATTTGATTACTAAACAAAAATCAAATTAATGATTAAACAAAATCATTCCCAACTCTTATTTTCTCACATTGACATCTCTAACTAATATTGCAGCGAATCATAGATTTACATTGGAATGGTCAGTGCAATAGAACTATAGATTTTCACATTTTATATCTATATCATTCAGACATCAAAATAAATACTGCAAAAACCAGGTTATTAATGTATTTAAAAACGGGGTGTGACAATGGTGGATGGTACATGTCGACAGCTAGTATTTCAACCTCCATGAATCTAAATCATAGGCTGAACTAGCTTTGGTCTCTACTAAACAATGTTGCAAGATCATTGTCCACTTGCAAAATTGTGTGCTTCGCATGGTATGTCTTGAGGCACTTGCACAAGCAAGCTCTTGACTACTAGCACTGTACACTAACATGCCAACCTTGTTGTAGCAACAAACATTGGTATTGCAATAGTACAAAGGTGTCTTCAAGGAATGCAAAGGTCTTCCAACACATTGTACAATATAACATTGAATCAATTTGGTTCTCAAGTGCCCTTTGCCAAATAGCTCATTGTATCTTAGGTTTGCTTGGGAGAATGATGAGATTTGGTACCAAATCTATGAGCTGTTCAATCAAGGAAAAATTAGACCTAACTCCATGGCATGCAAGCCCAATCGTTCTTGCCTCTAAAAAGGACGACCCCTAGCACCTATGCATTAACTATTATTATACACTCAACAAGATCATGGTGAGAAACATATATCCTTTGTTGCATGTCGATAACTTGTTGGACCAACTTCATGGTGCGCAATCAACCTTAAATTAGGATATCTTTAGGTGCCAATACAAATTGAAGATATTTGGAAAATTGCTTTCAAAACTTATGAAGGATTGTATGAATGGATGGTTTTTCCTTTTGGCTTAATGAATGCTCTAACCACATTCATGCATCTAATGAATAACATTCATTGACCCTTCACTAACTCCTTTGTTGTTATCTTCTTGGATGATATTCTCATCTATAACAAGTCTTGGGAAGAGCATGTAGAGTAGGTCTCACATGTATTGGATACATTACACCAACACAGTTTACAAGCCAACTTTGACAAATGCACTTTTGGTACCATGTAGATCTAGTACTTGGGCTACATAGTCGACTAATTTGGTATACATGTAGACCTGCACAAGATTAAAGCATTTTGAGATTGTTCAACATTGGAAATTCTCATAGACTTGCACAACTTCTTGAGACTAACTTCTAGTGTAGGTTCACACTTGGCTTCTCTCACATTGCATGGTCACTCAATTAGATCATGCATGCTAAGACGACTCTTATGGATACTTTCACAATAATGCACTTTTGAGGAGCTCAAGAGACACCTTTGCATAATGCTTATTCTGGCAATGAGACATTGTGCGCCCCTTTGAAATCTAGACCAATGCATCTGACCATGTACTCAATGCTATTCTCATGCAGCATGGACAGGTGGTCACCTATCATTTTGAGACTTTTAGTGCCATGGTTCAATGTTACTTCACCTATGGAAAAAGTTTTAAGCCATTGTGCTAGCCATTGAGCAATTGCATCACTACATCTTTTGGTAAAGGAGATAATCATCCACTTTGATCATAAGCAACTCTAGTTCTTGCACGCTCAAAGAAAACTAAAAAAAGTGTGCCACATGAAATGGATGAAATATCTACAACAGATCCATTTGGTCATCAATCCCGAGAAGGGAAAAGAGAACAAGGCAACTAACTGCCCAAGTTGACTGCTAGTACACATGTTCATCATAGTGTTGTCTTTACTTGGGAATCTCTTTATCCAATAGTTTTAGGCTTCAAACATACCTATGTTGAGCTTTCACAAGGCAAATGAGTTGGTGAGTTCTACATGTTTGGCAAGCTTCTTTACAGTCTTGGGCATCTTTTTTCTAGAAAATGTGCCATTCTAGAGACTCATCTAGGAATTGAACTACACCAAAATAGCTGGACACTTTGGTGTCACCTAGACATTGGCAATGTGTAAACAATACTTCTATTGGCCTCACGTGCATGTAGACATTGGGCTCCATATAAAGTCTTGCATTTCATGCAACATTGAAAAGCTTGCAAAGGACTATACACCCGTCTCTTAGTTTTGACACAGCCTTGGGAATTTGTTAGCATGGCTTTCTTGAGCAGACTACACATAATGAAGCATTAGCATGGCTTGGTGTTTGTTGTGGTAGACATATTCTCCACGATGGCCATCATGATCACATGTGAGAAAAGCTCCACCATGCTAGATGTTCTGTGCTTTTTCAGCATGGGTTCATTTTGGTATATGAACATCCAACTAGCATGACTTGGTGTTTGTTGTGGTAGACAAATTCTTGAAAATGGCCATCATGATCGCATGCAAGAAAAGCTTCATTGTGCTAGATGCTGTGCATCTTTTCTTCACCCATTTTTGGGTCCATTTCTGCTACAAATATCCTTTGTTTTTTCACAACAACCCATGATTTGTTAGCCACTTTGAACATGCTTTGTGGACCATGTTAGATACACAACATGATTGGTCTACAACCTTCCCATCTGCAGACAAATGGCGCAACAAAGGGGGTCAACTACACTATTGTGCATCTATTGCACATCTATAACAACATGCACTTGCACACTTGGGATGACAACATTCTCGACATCCAACATGCCTTCAACAAAGCTATTCATAGTTTTATGGGATATAGTCATTTCCAAACATGTCTCGAGTTCCAACTTGCAACACCTCTTGACATATCCTATTGCACACCATCACATTGGAGTAGCATGCACAAGAATAGGAGGTCAACCAAGGCATAATTTTTTTTGTAGCACATGCAGCATGTGCACCACTAGGTTCAACATATACTTACACTCCAACAACAAAAATATAAAGAGGGCCACAATGCTTACTGCACAACTCACATTTCATGTTGGTGACAAAGTTTGGTTGCATCTTTAGAAGGAACAATTCAAGGGTCCTCATCGGAAGATAATGCCTCTATGCTATGGTCCTTACACCATTCTTTGAGTAATTGGTGAGAATGCCTTTGTTTTTTGACCTTCCATAATATTTGGGCCTACACTCAATATCAATGTAGAACTTTCTAAGTTGTATTTTCTTCCTTTACTAGAGCCCTAGGCTGTCCAATATCCTATGGAATTGGACTTGGGCATTCACAACTAGCAATGAGGGATGAATTATTGACACTGATACCTCTCGTACTTGCCATGACAGCCATTAACTCTTTTGGGTAGTCAAGACCAACTGCTATGCAAATTAGGATAGGTGGTATACTCTTTAGCAATCGGTGCAATTTCCTTAGCTTATTGTTGATGCAATGGGGACCATGGCTCCTTAAGGGGGGATGGATGATCTAAGTGTAGCCTCGCACATCCTCTTCAGTAGCTTCATTAGTGCATTGAGTATCGTTCAATGCACACAATGCAATATTTGTGCACCTACACACAATATTGTCCTACACCTTTGCGTATAGTTCTTGTGCACAACCAAGCAACATTGTTTGCATTCATCATGTGGCCCGGCACATTGTTGCACATGTTGGTGTCTAGTAAGACCATATGTGTGTGACACATGTAACATTAGTGGCCTCATGTTTTGCTTCCATTGCCAGCTGGCCGCTTTTTTGACACATAACATAATCATACAACTAGCAACATATGCATTTGACACATGCCGGTGTCTGTGCCATGTCACAGTGATCCAATTGACACTGTATGGGTTCGACATAAGCAACATCCCATACATGTTGGACACTTGTCAGCATATACATGGAGCCTAGTTGATAGCCCACTCGAATAAATACGTACTTTGTTCATTCTTTAAAGGAGAAGAGGCATAACAGATTCTCATCTTACCTCTCTGTACATTTCCCCTGTTCAATCTGAATTGCAGTGGCATACCTGCCAGAAGCTTTTTGCTTTCAAATGCGTTTTAATTTACATATCTGTTTTTCTTTATGCATTCTATGCATTACTAGGTAATCTGCAGGATTGCCCACCTGGTTGACTGGATGAATCGGATCAATGCCACTACAACCAATAGTTGAACAGTGCCTACAAATGTAGGATTCATTTTGAAATTCCAAATAAAATTCCAGTGAATAGAAAGACATCATTAAGGGTTTTTTTGTGCAATAAATTTAGTTTTTGGATTTGATGTTCAAGGTTTCTTTCTTTAATATTGTACAGCTATTGGTGATTGCAAATATTTATGGTCTTGCCTTAGTTATAATTGGAAGATCATCAACTTCCTAGTGATGGGTTATTAAGTGTGACCCAGAATATTGATGTTGTCATACCCTTTTGTACACTGTTTTCACCCAGAAACTTACTTTCTTTTAAAATTTATGGACTGCAGAAGTTTAAAGTTTGTAATGATGATTTTAGTGGCTTTAAGTTTTGGCTGCCAGTTATGCTATGCTATTTTCTATTTCTGGTGCTGATAATGTGAATTTAGAGAATTTTTTAATTATGTTTTTTTAAACAATTTGTGGTGATTTACACATGCAGTTTTAAAGACGGGGGCGGTGAATGCAGCTGCAGGGTCTGCATATGCAGAATTTGGAAGCACGAGGGTCATAGTATCTGTGTAGGTTACTTATCTTCTTTCCATTGTAATGGCATTCTGTGCTTCAGAAGAGTATTTGTTAAAGAAAGTGAAGGCCCATTAAAGGAAGGAAGTCAGAACTTTACTGGCCTATCACTAATATGCATGTTATAAATTATAAAGTAATGGCTCATAGAGTCAGATCAGGTCTACAGGAATTAAAAAGGAAAAAAGATGATTGAACATCTAGTAAACAATGCTATAGAGACATTTTAAAAATTAGACAAACATGTGATGCTCAAAGGAAGAAAATAAAAATAGAGTGAAAATGAGTGTTAAACCTTCAATCTAAGCTTTAGGAAATGTCAAATTCCTAAAGATTGCTAAACTTGGATCAATGTTGATCCAATTGATTAAATGAAATTTGTTGTTTTTAATGATCAGATTTAATGCACAGAATTTAATTCAAAATAATCAACACAAAACACAGCAGATACCCTGGGAAAACCCTCCACTTGAGGGAGAAAAACCCAGCAATAATATATCACTTATATATTGAATGATAACACACATAGTCTCCTTTACAAGAGGCCGATATGAAGGCCAGTAGAAGCATCACAAACTGATGCAAACTCAGATACAATCAGATGTAAATTGCTGATTAGAACCTCAGTCAACAATCTGCTCTTCTACAGAAATTGCTATCTCTCCTTTATATAATTCGCACTTGAACTCCAAGGAATAATGATGAACTGAATGAATCGATAATACCATGAGATGGAATGACTTGTATAGATACAAGTGATGGAGGAGGACGTGCCTTTTCATAAACACCAAGTCGGCCCAGCAAGGAGAGATAATTCCAAATGATTGTGCCTCTTTATGATGTTGGCTATAACAATAATTAAAAGACTCTTTAATGAAATCGCATTTAAGACAAATAATGTCGGCCTTGAAGGATTGTATCTCTTCATCATATCGAACCTTTACAAAAAACCTGTCTCTTCAATAAATCGTTTTCTTTATAAATTAAATAGCCCTCTTGGCTATATTTAATTTATCACAGGTAGAGAGGAGAATTGCTGGAAGAAGACCACGGCGCTGTCATAAACATCAACAAAATTGTGGTAGGTGATACAGTTAGGTAATGATTTCCAGACATCGATTTTCTTATAAGCATGTTTTAGTCATTAGAGAATATATAATGCAACAATCTATGCAAGTCAAGAATGCTCCATCTACAATCCTTATCCATGAATGTCTTGTCCTTTGCTGTGTTAAGAAGATACTATGGTTTATTTATGATAAGAGGTTTCACATTTGATTTGTGTTATTGTTTTTTGTTGTTATGGTCCTAATGCAAAATAAGAGTATTAAATAATCTGTTACATATTTGGAACAGATTTGGTCCAAGGGAAAGTATGAAGGCACAAACATATAGTGATGTTGGAAGGTTAAATTGTAGTGTGAGCTTCACAACATTTGCAACTCCTATTCGGGGAAAGCTTAGCCAGGTAATTAGTTGTTAATACTTTCCTTATTTAAAATGTTTTGATCACCTGAGTGCCAGCTAAGAGAAACATACTCTTCTTATCCATGGAGATCATGATTCAAAAGTTTAGCAAGGTTGGCAATTATGGTTCATTGAGCATTACATTCTTAGCTGATTTTTTTGTTGTACAGGGAATAGAACATAAAGAGTATTCCTCAATGCTGCATAAAGCCTTGGAGGGTGCTGTGATGTTAAATACATTTCCCAAAACTACAGTTGATGTTTTTGCTCTAGTGCTTGAATCTGGTGGTGGTAAGTTGAAACTAAGTGTAATCATACTTCTCTTAGAACATATCATTAATGTTGCTATTTCTTTTGTTAGCCTAAATGTTGAGCTTCACAATTTTATAAATAATGACAAAATTCTTTGTAGATTTCTGATTGCCTGATTTTGATTTATAGTTTTTTTCTACTATTTTAAAAGTTTTAACTTGATGTTGTTCAATGTGGTAAGAAGTGAAATGATTTGAACTTTGAATGCCTATATAGATAGATTTGTTCTTGTCTATGACTTGAAGATAGAGTGGAATGACTGATTGCATTTTGATCTTTAAATTTTAGTATTCAGATGGAGAATGATTTTCCATAGAATCCTTGAGTCTATATTTTGTTTGTGCTTCATCCTGTGAAGCAGTTTCTGGACCTGACCACTTGAGCTGTTGAAGGGTTGTGTCTACTAATTTTGAACTATTTTTCTATAGCTGATTGTCCTTCCTGAATCCCATTGACCTATTTAAAATTTTAGTCATTGAGAGACAATCATATAAATCCTTCCATTTTCCTTTTTTCTGGCAAAGAGATTTGACCTCTCTCTATGCTCAATCAAATAATGATCAGATTGTTAAATTATTTGAGTTTTACTGGATTTCTAAGACTCAACTAGTAGTTAGAAGTTAGAACTGATTGAAAAAATGTTTTTGTCTGTTGAAGTTTTGTATCACATATTGGTAAAAGAAAGCATATTCTACTATGTATAAGGTGCTAATCAGTGTCTACTTTTTGTGTCTCACTTAAAGGGCCCTCAAAAATCAGTCTCTCTACATACAGATTGGCAAAGGAATTTTGAAGTTTTGTTGCCTACAAAATCTGGAAGCTGGGATTCAGTTTTATTCCTGATTTGAAAGTCTACATATAGTCTGTTCATTGCCCTCAATCATTTAGTTGATGCAGGTGTTGAGTAGGAAAAGTGATCCTAGATCCAATTAGGTTAACTAGGATTATTCCCTTTTCACTTGACTCAACATTTAAACAAAAATTGACTAGGGTTTAATGATTAGCTTGCTGCCACAAGGGGGAGTCAATCTCCTAGGATTTATGTTTGTTTTTGAGTTGTGAGGATGATAAATTTAATATGCGATTTGACAAGCCTATTTGACATACAATTCTAGATCTGAAAATGTAATCTATTGCACAGACGAAAACAGAAAGTTACAAAACAACTTCAGATCTGAGATTGAGACACAGACAGGAACCTGTGATGAAATTTTGGTGCTGAAACGGCTAGTCTAGGGCGTGGTGTGCCCCAGACCGGGCTCCTCTTTTTCTGGATCTGAAGGTTCTAAATTGTGGATTAAGGTCTACACTCTGTCCTCTGTGACTGTCACCTGTTGAAACCTCCAGAGCTGACTTGCACACATGAAAAAAGGGGAAAACCCTTGAAGAAGAGATGACACACACAAGTTGATTTATGTTGATGGATGGATGCCTTGATTGCTTGAATAGACATGTAAACAGATTAGCTCATATAACATAATGGATTGTTGCAACTAGCATGTAGAGGATAACTCAATACATCTTCATGATTTGGCATGATTGATCATAATAGCTCCTTGCACATAAATTGCTTGATTCTTCTTGATATCTTGCAAACTTGAACTTGATTGATGAAAGTGCTGTAGTAATGCTGCTAATTTTTCCCTTGACTATCCTTGATTGATTTTAAGATCTTCAATTTGCTCAATAGATTTTTTCTAGGATTTAAAATGGTGAAAATATCATGTATTTATATGCAATTATTCTAATTTCTCAGAAATCAAATGCTGACAGCCGATAATTGAAATTGGAAATTCAAATAATAAATTACCGACACCGACAGTCAAATTTGGAGCCAAACGTGTTGGTCTAGGGCGTGGGATGCCCTAGACTAGATTCTTGCTTTTTTGGGGCCAAAATTGCCGAGGGTAAAATATTAAATGCATAATTTGATTTCCCATGTTTGATTTTCCAAAAATGTTTATAAAATGAGTAATTAAATGCATAATTAGGTCCAAGCACATAGGAGGGAGCTAAACCTAGTGTGAAATTGTCAAGGGTGACAATTTTCGATGCTACTGCAAGTAACTGACTTTTTTTTGATAGGTAAACTAAACATGGACAACAATGTTCCATCAATAGATAGGAAGAAACAAATTCATTCTGCACATGGATTGCTTATGCTACTAATAAAACTATACTGGTGAATATGAAAAGGGACAGTGGATGGCAAATCCCAATTCTGCACATGGCTTGTTTGTACTATTACTAAAACTGTTGGTAGAATTGAAAAGCCATGGCAACACTTCAATAAAATATTTCACCTTTGCTAATTTTATTCATAATAAAATTTGCCTTGTTTACAGAGCATCATTCTGGACTACAGGCTACAGATTCAACTTTCAAACTGTACACTCTATAATGGAAATAATATTCTAGAGCATGTAAAAGATTCTTAAATCAATTCATACTGCATATATAATCCAAAAGTTGCCAATTCATTTAGCAGAAGAACAGTGTAGGATACAAAAAATAGTCATGAGATTAGGGGAGATTGAACCCAGCAGCTTGAAGCTCCAACCTTCAACAGCATCTATGAAGTGGTCAGCAGAAAAACAGCATCAATTAGAAGTATATCACCATGTAGAATTGAAGTCCTGACCTTCTTGTTGGAGGCAAAATTGCTTTTCAAAATCTCGTTCAAAGTATGGTTGAGCAAAATGGCATTCTATTAATCATAAAAAAACAGAATAGACCCATGGAGTTTGAGAACAGGGGGATGAAGGGATGGGTTTTGGGGACAGTGGGACTTATTTCAAAATTTGGGGATGGTAGTGAAAATATAGTACTTGAAAAATTAGTTATAAAAACATGTAAAAGAAATTGCAATTTATCTTTTATGTGAAAATTAAACTCCATACACAATGAATCGATTGAATCAACAATCTATTGAAAATTCTGAATATCAATATATTATTATATTTAATATCATGATTACAATGGGCCAATGCCTTCTTGATGTAATCATCCTCCCCAAAAGCCATAGAAAACTTGTTAAAACTGCTGTACCCATATAGGTGAAGCTCCTCCAACGGACAACCACCAACCGTGCTTGTGCAGCCTGATCCTCATCAATCTATGCCAGCTCCTCTAGCTCTACATCCCATCATGTTGCTAGACTCTCCTATGCAAGCATCTCATGTTCCATGAGACACAAGACACTATGTACAATCACAAGCTTCTCCGCTGTCCTAGAGGTAAGCTTGTTCCTCTTGATAGAGCGGATGAAGTTCTATGTAGATCAGTTCCTCTCAGCGATAAAGGAGCTACAAACTTGTGACAAGAGGTGAATGGCTAGTGTGGTAATTGGTAATTGAGGCACACACAAATGCCACCATAGTATGGGTTCCTCTTGGACTATAGTATCCCTATTCAACATTGCATCGTTTGCATAGCCCTTGAGTGTGGTAAATTTGGTCCACTCATGATGCATGATGGCAACCCCCTTTGCAATGTATATTTTTTGAATTATGTTCATGAAGCCTCTCCCACCTCATCATTTTCCATGTGGACAATTTTGCTAGGCTTTTACAAATTACCACTTTGGGCTCATTGCCCATGCAACCATGTGCAAGGGAGTGTTGAGCTTCTTCCACTTATGCCGAATGAAAGGCTAAACATTCTCATTAAATTGCAAGGTGGGGTCTTTCTTTTGTATAACAATCTTCATTTGGTCAACCATGCTATCAATGCACTCCTACACCTCCCCAAGACTTGAAGCATTAGAGTTCCCATATTTGTTCAATGTGAATATTGGAGATATGATGGAGACTATACATTTGGCATCAACATTGTTTGTGTCATCTTTGACATGTGTTGAACAATTCTGCTACTCAGCTGGGTGTTTGAGATGAAATTATGACCCTATGTTTCCCCTTAGGCTCTATTGCACTCAATGCACAAAAGAACTTGTGGCTATCAAGGAGTACCAATAGATATCAATTCATTGTACCAATGTATGTGTCATGCTCATCACCACCACCAAACAATTTTTGTATTGTTGACCTTTGTTTCAATGTCAAACTTTGACATACCCCAATGTCTTTATTAGAGATGTGAAGAAGATGCACATTCACTTTATTAATGTTTCAATAGAATTGAAGGGCACAAAAATGACATTTCCATAGCAGAGTTTCCCTTGAATTGTTAGATTTGTTTGACTTTATCTTTGAAACTTTTGCTATAAAAGGGCTTCTTGTTGAATGGACCCTTGGCAAATTCTTCCAACAGCTTGGAAGGGCAGCTGAAATTGGTAACACTCCTCGTTGAACTAGTTTCCCCCCATCTATATTCTTAGTTTGAATTTTAATTTTTGAATTGGGATTCCCAACCTCCTCATTGTCACGTATACTATGAGAAATAATGACACTGCAAGAAATAGAACTTATAGCTTAGTTTTATTAGATAAACTTAAGGCAAGGGCTAAAGTCACAAGGATTCTCTTTTTGTTTTTCTTACTTCAAGTGACACTAAGCGCAGTAGTAGAGGATACACAAAAGTTGCAATCCTTGTTCCTTCAACCTTGTTTGTTTGACAATTAATTAGCCCAATAGTGAAATAATAAATTAAAAAATCAACTAGTCATTTCTATTACAGCCTAAGCCCATGTCATAGGAATTATAGATGATTGACATTGTTGAGGAAATTTGTCATTCATAGGGAGCTCCACTCCATGAGCCACCTTTAAATGACCATTCACACACAATATCAAAGACACTTCATTAGTACATCCCGTCACCTTTGATCAAAGTGTCCAATCCATCCCAAGTCAATACCCTATCACTTAGCAAGGTTGTGAAAGGGGACAAATCTAGTTGTCGTCTAACTAATAGCCACCTTATTTTCTCTATATCCATAAGTTGCCAGTTCAGGTACGGGTTTAGATACGGGTATGGATGCAGGTACGCAATACGACAATTTTTTTTTCTTGGGTTTGGGTACAGGAGTATATATATATATGTATGTATGTATGTATGTATGTATACATACACATATAACATATATACATACATAAATACATACATATACATATATACATATGCATATACATTTTGTAGACATGAAAAATATACTGATTGATCCTATACACCCGATCTTGATTTTATTAACACCAGTTCGTCTTGAATTATTTCCTTTGCTAATCATTTAATTAAATCATCTTTATTTAATTAAAATCCATCATATTTTATCTCTTAATTAAATAAATCAATTTTATCTAATTAAGTCATCATCTCCTATTAATTAAATAAATCACTTTGTTTAATTAATCCTTTAGTCCCTCCTTTTTTTTTTGATCGGTAAGAAGTTGTCGACATGGGGTCCACTCCCGTAAAAGATATAGTAAAAAGAAGAGTTGCATCAACCCTCTAATAGGGGTGCATTGACAGATTCCAAATTGGAGAAAAACAAACAAAGACTCACAGTGCCTTTGCCAACAATGAACCAAAACAAAGAGCTCCTACCCTAAACAAGAGACAAAATAGAAACACTCCACCCGGATCAAGTTGCCGCAATTTCTCCCTTCTTAGACATTTGATGTGGAGGAATATATTTCCTCCGTTTAACTTCTGTCCATCCTTGATCGTTTGATTGACAATTTCCTTTAGATTTATCCTCGCAGCACAACCCATTTGAAGGCGTCAAAGCATCCTGGGGGGCGAGAGCATCCATTGTCTCCACGGGTTGTTTTGTTGCTTTTACTGAGGTATCAAAAATCGAGGACCGTTGAGGGCATGTTGTCCTCTCCAAGTGACATGAATTGTTTGACTATAGTAATTTCTGATCTGCCTTTGACTCTGGAGGAATTACCTTGCCTTTTCCCGCTTTTTGCTTCTTGAGATCCGGTTTCGAAGGAGAGATTTTTTCTTTGGGAGGGTGCATAACAAAATAGTGTTTGGGGGAAGAGTCCTTCCACCAAGAAGCCTCCCTATTTATCTGAGATTTGATTGTTGTGCAAACTGCTGCAATATGCCTAGTTTGGTAACACTTTCTACATCTAAAAATTAGACCTTCATAGTCCAATGGCTGATTCCAACATTGACCATTGGCCCTCAAGATAATTTTTGCCGGAAGATCCTTGGAGATGTCCAATTCCACCAAAATCTTGGCAAAAGTTGTGTGGATAAATTTTTTTGAGTTATCATCTGCATGAACAAAAATGCCCAGAAAATTTCCAATTGCTGCAAAACATGATTCAAATCAATAGTGAAGGGGGTGGTTTGGAAGGCGAACCCAAATCGGCAAAACTGAGAACAATTCTGTAGATGGATCAAATTTTGGATGCCAAGATTTCAGTTGTAGCAAATTTTCTTCCCACATCCAAACATAATTAAGAATGGTGTTCTTGTCTCTCTTGTAGTCGAAAACCACAATGAAAAAACCCCTCATGTTGGGGTAGATCTCAAGATTTCCCTCCATATGCGGAAGCCATGCTTGTGTGATCCAATCATGAAGAT